>JAVLVB010000710.1:204479-232236 GCA_032876305.1 Orestias chungarensis | reverse complement strand
GCATTCACTCCTCTGGAATCAGCAGACAGAAACAATGGCTTGTGTTGTCGTTGACTTTACAGCAATCCCTCATACTGAGCATGCATGTAGCGACAGTGGAGAGGAAAAACTCCCCTTTAACAGGAAGAAACCTCCAGCAGAACCAGGCTCAGTACAAGCAGCCATCTGCCACGACCGACTGGGGGTTTGAAAAGACAGAGCTAAATTAGAAGCACAGGATACTGAAATAATAGAGTGTATAGCAGCAGTTGTAGAACGTCACTGGAAGCATCTCAGCCCATGTTCTCCTCCAAGAAGCTGTCTCAGCTAACAGAACGCCAGACCAGGTGTGGCTCTTTTTAAGTTTCATCAGAACTCATGCAGCAGCGTTTTGGACCAACTGAAGACGTTTAACTGCATTTTGTGAACTTCCTGCTAATAAAGAGTTACAATAGTCCAACCTTGAAGTAACAAATGCATGGACTAGTTTGTCAGCATCGGTTCTAAAAGAGAATATTTGATGGCTGGATTAAATTTACCAAGTTATCAAATCGGTGCATGGAAACAAAATAAGACATTTTGTTTCTTGTGGTTCTCTGTGTGATTAAAGACAAATAACTTTGGCCTCTTTAATTTATAAAGGCGACCGCTCACTGTAGAAACAGATTGTTGGCGGATAATATCACCGGCGCTGATGATTGCAGTGCATAAGCTCAATAGTCAGCAACCATAGGCGGCGCCAGGGTGAGGCTAGTTTAGGCTATATCCCCACCAAGACCTTTATCAGCCCTACCATTGGTCAACCAAGAAGAAGTTCAACAGAGGCAATCAGTGGGGTCCTTTAACGGGGCTCTAGGTCAGTTGTATGAGCGCTTTTTCAGACTCATGCTGGGTTCATTGACCTCTAAGACATTATAAAGAAGAGATGCCACTTCCACCGCTGCCGTCTATTGGTGCGGACAAAACTTGGGGCCGCCATCTTGGACCAGTCACTCTACTCAAAATCAGTTAATTAATCGCTTGTGGGAAATCATTTTCAAGCAGTGCTCCCATTTCCAGAGGTACGGTAAATAATACGGAAATAAGAAAATGTCCAACGCTCACCCTCACAAAATTAACTTTCTATAACTATAATGTACAAAAATCACTTACGCCAAAAGTTAAAGAGTTAATTTACAATCCCACCTCCCCCCTTTTTGTCAAGTACAATAATAAAAATAGCTGTCCTGGAAAAAAATCCCCTGGCGCCGCCACCGTCTACAAGCGTGTTGACTGTGGCTCCAGCCAGGAGGAGCAACCAGACACCAGAACAATGACGGATTTATCATTTTCTAATCCAATAATCATAGTACATCCACTTGCACATCTGGTTATGAAAACTTCAGTTAGAACAAACAAACTGTGGCACAGCAGCGAGAAGATTCGGCTTATGAGTTTGGAGCCGATGGCGTCAGAGAGGAACCGGCCGACCGTACCTCAGGCCTGACGGGGTCCTCGATGCCCACCACGGTGATGCAGGTCAGGTTGTTCAGGATGTCGTTCTCGCTGTCCCAGTTGGGTTCCCCGGCGTCGGCCGGGAAGTCCCTGAATGCCACGCAGATGGTCCTCAGCCCTTCGCACGCCATCGGCTCAATCACTTTCCTCACCATCTCGTCCCGGTCCTTCGGCTTGAAGTCGCGCGGCTGACCCTGGTGGTCCAGGATACGGGAACACCTAGCAGAGGAAATATGTAGAGTTTTAGCCTGCAGGTGGCGCTCCTGCATCCATGCACGTCTGAGCGCCGCCTCACTTTCTCAGGACGATCTCCGACGCTCCTTTGCTGTACATCCGGAAGCCGCCGTCGGGGTTCTGCAGCACCGTGCTCATGGACTTGCGGGATGAGTTGAACGTGTAAACCTTGTACATCTTCTCCTCCGGGATCTCGTCTCTGATTGGCTGGTAGTCCCTCTTTAGGTCCAGCACCAGGCCCAGCAGGGCGCACTCCGTCTTGTTGCCGACTTGGCGGGGGAGGCCCCCTTCCTTCTCCGGAGGCTGAAATGACAAGAGCTCCGTCAGATTTCCGCCGACGGCATTGTATCAGACATGTTTGCTTGGTTGCGTCAGAGGGGAAAGGGTCACCAGGATCTTGGTGGTGTAGGCCGAGTTGACGGCGATGCTGTTGATCAGCGTGTCCAGGGTTCCGGGTTTGATGGCATCGGGCTCCGGGATGCTCTTGTGGTGATGGTCCTCGATGTACGCCTGCACCACCGTCATGCGGTTCATGGTCAGCGTTCCAGTCTTGTCCGAGCAGATGGCAGTGGCATTCCCCATGGTCTCGCAGGCGTCCAGGTGGCGCACCAGGTTGTTGTCCTTCATCATTTTCTTGACCGAGTAGGCCAGAGAGATGGTGACGGCGAGCGGCAGCCCCTCGGGAACGGCCACCACAAGAACCGTCACGCCGATGATGAAGAACTTGACCAGGTACTGGATGTATATGGGCGTGCACTCGGCCGTCCAGGACAGGCCCTGGACGCCGAACGTGTAGATCACGAAGTAGAGGATGAGGATGACGACGGTGAGAGCCGACATGAACAGACCTGGTCGGGACAAACACAAACTCCCGTTAGAACCAGAGCCTCTGACCTCTGCTGAACTCTAATGGGTTCTACAAAACATTCATTTAGTCAAGTGTTGCTCCTAGAAAAGCCCGTCATAACCTGTTGGTGTTCTGATCCAGCAGTCTACAGCAGGGGTGCCCACACTTAAAAGATGACTTAATTTTAATGTAATGTATAAAACATATTAGTTTGTTTAACTGCATTAACCCACTATACATTCATACACTACTCACAAAATGTTCTGGATATTTGGCTTTGGGGTGAAATTTGTGGAAAATGTAAAAGGTTCCCGCTACAGTGATATCATATCTCAAAGTAGGACATTAAAGTAGAAGGATGCACTGGTGATTTCCTCATCTCAAACAATTTGTTGAAACTAAAGTTAACAACAATGGTGTGTACACCACAACAAAAAATGTCAACGTCTCAATAACCCGTCATGGGTCCTTGAGCATCAATTACAGCTTGACACGACATCGATGCTTTTCACAAGTCGACTTATTGTCTGCTGAGGCAGGGCACCCCACTCTTCTTGAAGGGCAGCCCTCAGTTCATTGAGGTTTTGGGGTGCAGAGTTTCGAGCCTCTACAAGGCGGCTCAGTTGATCCCACAGGATTTCAATGGGATTCAGGTCTGGAGAAAGTGCAGGCCGCTCCATTTGAGGGACACCAGTCTCCAACAGCCCTGATGATGCGACCCCGATGAGCTGGAGCATTGTCGTCTATGAAAATGAAATTAGCCCCGTGTTGTTCATGCAGGGGCACAATCACTGGATTAATGATGTTATTCAGGTAGTATGGGCATGTCACTGTACCATTTTCAAAGTGTAGGGCAGGTCTATACAGACTGGACACACCTGCCCACACTGTGACACCGCTCGTCTGGTGACAACAGCGGCTGATGCATAGCGGTCTCCTTGATGTCTCCAACATCGTTGGCGGCCATCATTTCTGCTCAACGTGAATCGACTTCATTGGAGAACAGCCCTGAGGCCCACTGGTCCCTCGTAAATGCTCCCTGGCCCATGATAGACGATGACGCCTGGGCCTGCTGGTGTGGTCAGGTACCCTTGCAGGTCGTCTAGCACGCAGACCACGCTGATGTAAACGGTTACGAATGGTCTGACGTGACACTTGGGTGCCTCTCACCTCCCTTAAACGTGCCTGGAGTTGAGTGGCATTCATCATCCGGTTTCTCAGGGCATTGTAATGTAGCGGCCATCAGCATGCTGTGGCCAAAGGACGTCCACTTCTACGCCTTTCTGTAACTCTTCCAGTCTCTCGGTATCTCTGTTAACCTGCTGATGACACTCTGTGACACTCTGAGCTCAGTGGCCACGTCTGTCTGAGAACGTCCTGTTTGAAGCATTGCAATGGCCAGGTACTGTTGATCCATTGTTAGGTGTTGTCTTGGTCTCATGATGTCACAATGTGAACAGCCTGATGAGGACGACTGTTTAAACACCAGCTGT
Organism: Orestias chungarensis; assembly: GCA_032876305.1. NCBI lineage: Eukaryota > Metazoa > Chordata > Actinopteri > Cyprinodontiformes > Cyprinodontidae > Orestias > Orestias chungarensis. The sequence continues at coordinate 228,189 of JAVLVB010000710.1, read as the reverse complement.
GATTGAACATGGACATTTATTGGTCGATTCGAGGACCAAACACCTGTTGTGACTTTTGCCATTAAGCTCCTCGTTAGAGAACAGCAACATGTGCAAAAAGTACTGAAACATTTAAGTTGGACAGATGCATTCAAAAGCTTAGAGAAGGTCACATTAAGGTCACCTGTTAAGGTTTGAATGCATTTTGGGCTCATCCTGAAATTAAACCCAACAGCCAAATATCCCAAACTTTTTGTGAGTAGGGTATTTATAACCCACTATATATATATATATTTTTTTTTAGATATTTTTTCCCCCAGGGGGTCTGGTGCCCCCATTTTAGCTCCGCCTCTTCTAAGAGATGTTCAGAGACTCGCTATCCTACACGGTAGTTTGCTAAGGCGCCTAATGCGCATCCGTTAGCTGCCCGGTGTGTGATTCAAACCACAAACTAAAAAAAAAAGATGGATACATTCCCTTTAATGGCGTGCGATCGGCTCGCACTCCTATTGGTGTATTGCAATCAACGTATTGGACACTCCTGGTCTACAGAATAATCTCTGACAACATCCAAAATCTGATTCTGATTGCTCAGCATGTCGTAACGACTTCGCTTCTCAGCTGGTGATCCGAAACTCAGAACCAGAACAAAGAACGTTCTCTGTGATGAGACGGATATTAGACGTGATTACTGCCATCACAAGACGCTTGTTTGCTCTACTACTAAACATAAAATCTAATCAAAATCAAATCAAATCAAAAAATACTTTATGTATCCCAAAGGGAAATGAAATGGAGTTGGAGTCAATTAACTGAAGAGTTGTTGTAGATGGTGACGGCTGTGACGCAGCGCAGAGAGCCCACAATGCATTAGGGTCAATTGAAACGAGACAGAAACACCTTCAATATCAGGATGGATCCTGTTCCCCACAAAAAAAAAATAAACCCCGTCTAATAAAAGTAAGTGCATTTTGACCCCCAGGCATCCAATCAGACAGCTGTTAAAGGAACAGTCCCACATTTGTAGAAACGCTGCCCCTCCTCGGTCCGGAAGGAAACCTACGGAAGCAAATCGTTACCATAATTCAAATGAAAAAGCATTTTCACAAATGCTTTTTCATTTTAAGAATGTGGCTCCATTATTTGACTCATAAATGAAATTATTAATCAATAATCCTGTTTGCATTTTATTTGTCTTCTTTAAGACTGCTCATTCTTTCACTTATTTTAATTTATGCCCATCAATATGGCAAGCCGTTTTAACATAAATTCGGTTTCGTCTGACTATAATTACATTCCATATATCTCATATTGTTTTTATGACAAGACGTTTTAGCGATTTAAGATATCTCTAATTACATTCTGACTAGTCAAAATTAAATTAGATTTACCATTGAGTTGTATTGAGACTTCAATTCAAGATATCTACAATGAATTACTGACTATCTGAAAAACACATTTCAGATATCTACAATTAAATTATGACTAGTCAAAAAGTAAATCTCAATTTTAGTTTTGACTAGTCATAATTCTAATTAAAAAATCTCCAGTAAGTCCATAATTCATGATATCTTAAATGTATTCTTGGATAGGAGAAATATAGTTTTGACTTGTGGAAATTAAATTATAGATACCTTAAAATAAAAAATAATGACTAGGGCAAAACTAAATTAGAGATATCTTGAATTATTCAACTTTTCTATTTAAGACATCTTATATTAACCTTCTGACTAATCAAAACGTCACATATTTACGTAGCATTTTGGCGGACCTGAACTGGCCGGAGCTGCAGAATATTCCCCATTTCCAGCTTGGACTTGGGTCGATAGTTATGGCAAGCCCTTTTAATATAAATTCAGTTTCATGTGACTATCCGTAATTACATGTCGATAGTAGCACTTTCAGCTCCCCTAAGCCGTTTTTCAGTGCATTGTGTGTGTCGGCAGAAAGTAAATAAGAAATTCTTTGCAAATTTCTTAATCATTCTTCAAGTACACGATTTTACCACATATCCAACACTGAAGAGCTCTTTCTATATTGTGGGATTTTCTTACCATTTTGTCGACAACTGCCAGCGCCATTGAATGTTCAGGCAATTGTTTGGACAGCTCAGTATAGCCAAAGAGGGGCTTACACGCAATCTCTTACTTCAGATATCTAAAATTGTAATTCTGACTAGTCATAATTACGTTCAAGATATCATAAATTATAATTACGGATGTGTTACCCTTCCAATGACGAATCCGGTGACGTCATTTGAGATATCTTGAAAGGAATTCTGACTAGTCAAAATGTAAATACGGATATCTTAAATTACCATTCCGGAGAATCAAAATTTACTTTTGTATAGTCAAAATGCATTTTTAGATATCTGGAATGTAATTACTGATAGTCAGACGAAACTGAATTTATGTTAAAACGGCTTGCCATACTTATGGACAGTACTTTGCGGGCAGACCAACAAAACGAAAAAGCAATGTCCGTGTTTCTTTCTTTTTGATTATGGTGTAAAATGTGCGGCCTTGAAGAACAAAATGCAAATAGGATGATTGATTACTAATTTCATTTATGAGTCAAATAATGCAGCAACATTGTTAAAATGAAAAAGCATTTCTGCAAATGCATCTTCATTTTCAAATGTTACATTTCAAATTGAATTTTGGTAACTGTTTGCTGGGGCATGTTCTGAATAATAAATATCAAAATCCTTTTTCAATTTAAATTAACTTAAGCGAAAGAATGAGCAGTCTTAAAGAAGACAATTAAAATGCAATTATTGATTACTAATTTCATTTTTGAGTCAAATAAACTGCCACATTCTTAAAATGAAAAAGCATTTGTGAAATGCCTGCTTAGTCCCCTTTTTTTTGGTCAGGTTTGGGACTATGGTGTGGACTGAAATAGGATCAGAGGTGTACTGGTAATAGTTAGGGTCAGAGGTCAGGGTTAGGATATAGAGTGTGTGTGTGTGTGTCCTCACCCGCCTTCCCGATCTGCACGGCCAGCCTGGTCAGTTTTCCTTGGAGCACAGACTTCTCCTTCTTGGTCACATTGACCTTCTTCACCTGCTTGACCTCCTCTTTCTCCTCAGACTCCGTGGCCTCCTCGCTCTTCAGCGGCTGGGTCTCGAGCGCGATGCCGTCCTGAGTTTTGGCTGCTCAGGGAGGTGAATCAGAAGGTGGGGGGGAGGTTTTTAAGGGCACGATGAGCAAAGAGAAGAAAACAAGGTGGACAAGAGGTTTGGGATGAGTAGGTTTAGTTGGAATGTGATGAAAACAAAAACAAGATTAGTTTAATGGATGGAAACAGAAAATGCAGGTCAAATAAATTCGGAGGGAGCAGAGTGGTTAGGGAAGAGAAGCAGAGAAAACATTCAGCATTCAGTCTAAGCTCGAGGAACATCCGGCCGACTCGTTCTGCAGCATTTCATCGGTTCAGACCGCAGCGGCGTCGCAACACGCCGGGTTCAGACCGGGGCGGTCGGCCTCGCGCCGCATTTCCATAAACAAACTTTGGATTTGCATCCTGCTCCGTCGGGGCTCGCTCGGACCTGCCCGGGCTCACCGGGGCGACTGCGTCCGACCGCCGCCGCTGTATTTGCTACAGTGCGTCGGAAATGTTTTCACACGTCTGAACTTTTCCCAAATGTAAACTCTTCTTCGCAACAGAATCTACAGATACAGATAAACTTAAATTAAACCCAATTAATAAATCATGTAATTAGTAGCCAGAGTCCAACAGAATGTAATTCAATCTTTGTTTAGTTTAAAGCAGGAAGTTTGAAGTGATTTTGTTTTGGTCACAAACTAAAAGCTAACACCCATCATTGAGATGGCAGCATCATGCTGAGGCACAGAAAAGCTGAAACCTGTCCAGCAGGACATACACCCTCAACATGCAATCCAGAGATATTATGGGATGGTTTGACAGCAAAGATCTGTCTAACACATTATGTTCTAGACTCCTGGGGGGCGGGGCTTCTTTTAAAGGGACGGTTTCTTTTCGCCTTAAATGGTATCAACAGGCAATAACCTCTGAAACCGACGTTCTGCTTCTGAAAATATGACAAAATGTGGTCATTAAGTAGCACATTGTTGCCGTGGTGATAAGTTTTAGACCAGTAGAAATGCTGTTGCCAGCGTTCATGCAGACTAATTGAAGGAAGCTCCGCCCCCAGAAGGGTATAAATATAGGTTTCACTATTACATACACATAAATTATCAGGTTCCGTACGTTTTTTAAATGTTTGCTAGCAATACCATTTATTAACTTAAAACAGATTTAGGGGCTGAACAAAGTTTTATGCCTCACTTTTTAGATTTGTATCACTAAAACCCAACAGTCACTCCTTACTATCAGTTTTTGTTGGTCTAGCGAAGAAAATCCCACAGAAAGCACGAGTTTTGTTTAACATGACAAAGTTCAGAGGTGTGAATACTTTTGCTGTTGGCTGTGGTTCAGCTTGATGGTAAAACAAGAGGAGAAAGCTCTGCTGGTAAAGCTAGAGACACACAAGCTTTCATTTTTGAAGTCTTCATAGATTTTAATCTAGAAATGTTACGTCTATATCTAATATTAACATATTTCAAGCTGTCATTTTGTTGCTTTCTGTTTTTTTATGTCTGCAGCTTTCAGGTAAAGAAAACCCAAATTTCAGTCTCTGAACATTAGAATCAATCAAAATTGAGCGCTTTATTTCATTTGCAGCTCTCAGTTCTTGGTCTGGGCTCCTTTAGCATGAATTACTGCATCAATGCGGCATGGCGCGGAGGAGTTCCGCTAAGAGCTTCTGAAAGGTCGGCTTGCTTTTATAGCCAACTTGGTTCTGATGTCCCTCATCTTTGGTATGAAAGTTCTCCACAGAACCGCTACGGGTTCTGGTCAGACCTGACCAATCGAGCCTGGAACCAACATGATCACTGGCACAGGTTCGGGTACCGCTGGCAGGGTCAGTCGGTACCGAGCTGGAAAACAAAGCCGGCATCTCCATCATGCTCCAACCTCACTCCTGACTCTGGAAACAAAATCTACTTTAATCTGGGAAGTAAACTCTGGACCTTTGAGCAAGAGTCCGTTTCTGGTTCCCCTCAGCCAACGTGAAACACCTCCCAACTCCTTCTTTGGGTATGGAGTGACCGGAGGCGAGGTTCTGCCACGTTTGCTGGTTGTTTGCGGCTCTAGATTCTCCGATTTAACTCTCTAGGCTGAGGTTCACCTTCTACTACCAAACGTCTTCCTTCCACTCAATTTTCTGTTAACATTCCCGGGACACAGAACTTTTTTGATTTCCCCTCCAGGTGAACGGAGCCGCCGACCGAGACCTTAAATGGCCCCAGAAACATCTCCAGGTGTCATTACTTCCTTCAAACTGTTTCACTTCTTGGAGAGACTGAATGTTGGATTTTCTTTCTGATTTTCATCAAAGTTTCAAGACAAAAAAAATACGTGGAATACTTTATTTTCTGTGAGAACATAAAAACAGCGGTTTATACTTCAGAAACACTCATAAACGCTTTGTTTTATGAATTACTGACAAGTTTGCAGTTGGGTTGGTGATCAATTTTGGGTTGACCCGACTGATGGTTCCCGTCTCGCTGACCCAGACAGGAACCCCTCATAAATTTCATTGCTGTGTGTCTCAAGCTTCACTGACGAAGAGGTAGAGACTGCGTTGGCTGCTGCAGTTCCGGTGGAATCAGGAGACAAGAACTTTCTGACCAAGTGGATTTTTCTCTTTGTTTCGTTTTGAAGGGAACATTCTTCTCAAGTTTAACTGACGCTGCGATCTGACGTTAAACTATTTAAAGCTCCGGTTAAAATCAGGGAGATTTTAAAAATCGTATTAAGATTATGTTTTCAAACTGTATTTCTTTGTTGCTCGTCAGTTATTCTGTTTAACATGGAAAACCTTTTTTCATATTTCAACAAACCTGAAAACAAGGGAGATGGTTGAGAAAAACAGATGAATTATTGGAGACCAAAGGTAAACCCAACACTGCAAAAACACAAAATATCACCTAACATGTCTGTTCAGTTTTTAATGCCAACATCTCAGTTCACTTGAATTAAGACTAGACATGATATAAAGATTAAACGATCGACTGGCAGATTAATCCACTTCTTTTTGGTATTTCTCAGCTTATTCCAGGTGAAACTAAATCTGCTATCAATCAATATTTGTAGATAATTCACATCAAACAAGCTTGTGTGTCTGAAAACTGACTTGTGAGTTATCGTTCTGTTGTTTCAGGTTAACTGAGACGTCTGCACTAGAGACCAGAAAAAAAAAAAAACTACCGTGTGATATTTTCTGTTTCCGCAGTGAAGCTTCTGCAGGACTCATCATTTCTTGCCACACAGAATATTTTCACCACAACACGGGACATGGAACATTCCAGATGTGGGAATGAGTCGTGTGTCAGACCAGGAAGCCGTGGAGCTTTTTATGCACATGGTCCACTCTTGACGACAAGCCACAACACTCAACTAACTGACAGCGTCACACCAACAGGACTGAGACCCACGGACCAACGACAGAACCAGAAACAGGCGCAGCACGGGACCATGGGAGAACGCACGGCGACCGGGAGAGGAGGCGTGTGTCTGACGAGAGTAGAAACCATAGATGAACTCGCAGGATCACCCCGAACAAAATGGGAGAGCGACAGCGATGCAGTACAGCGACAGCGGAGGAGGAAGATGAGGAGGATGAGGCGGCCGCAGCAAGACAGGAGGAAGAGAGAAACCTGGGAGACGCCACAGTGGGCGGCAGGGAGAAGGATGCAACTCCCACACGGACAGATCCGGTCCAAACCTGAAGGCCTTGTTAGCATCCCAGCTTCAGGTCCGACTCTGAGATGGGGGCCGATCCGGGATCAGGACTGGGTTGTTAGTCTAGTTCTTTTTTTAACTCAAGTAACGTGACGTGTCGCCGCTTACTGTCAAGTTTGAGGACACTCTTCCCACTGAGAGCAAAAACTTTGCAGAACGAGAAGGGAGTTCTTTCCATAAAGCAAAAAAGCTACAACCATAAAACGTCTCAAACGACAGGATGTTAGACTGAAACCTATCTGTTCAAAAAGCCTCCTCTAACGTTATTATGTTTCATCTCAGCCTGTTGTTCCATTTTGAAATCTAAGAGGTAAAAAAGTACAGTGTACTGCATGCTTATGTGAGGGATTAGATTTCCCTCTCATCAGCATCACCTGGCGGTGAGTTACTAGGGGGCAGCTCTGGTGAAAGGTGCTGATCTGAGGTTCTGATGCGCGATGGTGCGTGCGTTCCTGAAGCAGACGCTCCGACAGCAGGAAGCAGCGGAAGCCCGACATGTGTTGGATCTCACGGCAAATGGAGCACAGTTGGCTCGACCTGGACGAGGACACGACGACGTCATCAGAGATCACAAGGCACCACCGGCAGGAACAGGAACTTCCCGTTTCTGAGCCTCATTATTGGGATCTCTTCAGCTGAGAGTTTATTGTTTGTGAGATTCTGAATCCCCTACTGATCATTTGATTTGATTTACTATTTACTCCATCCCTCCAGAAAAATCTGCAATCTCAAAAAACACGACAAAATCAAGGAGAGGGCACAGAATATGCAGGGCCACCCATAATTCTTAAAAAGCCACATATTTTCCAGCATAAATAGCATCCAAGCGCATAAATTGCACAATTATGTAAATTCACCTGATTTTACTGATTCAAATCTGTGAAATAATTGATAAATTTCTTACTTTTGACTTGCTTTCAGCTACTGTTAACAGTTAACAGCTGTTAACAGTAGCTGAAAGCGTTAGAGTTAGCATGCTAACACTAGCTTAAAGCATTAGAGTTAGCATGCTAACACTAGCTTAAAGTGTTAGAGTTAGCATGCTAACACTAGCTTAAAGTGTAGTCTAACTAGTAAGCAAGTAAAGCAAATGGACTGAAGTTTATCCAGCGTCTTACTACAGGAGCTTTAAGTTAGTTACAACTGTCTTTGTTCTTAGACAGATTCTGGATTTCAGAACTAAGCAATGTTCATATTTAGCTCATACTACGTTATAGATGACCTTAAATGGTCCAAGACTCTAAATTAGCATAACGGGACTAAATAACTGGCTCAGCTATGCTGCTATGTTAGGTCATGTTTGCTGTTTACTAGATGTGGGAGAAACATGATAATTCTCCTACATCTAGAAAAAACTATTCACAGGTTCATATTGTCGCGCTTTCCTGCATTTCATTGCAGAAAACAGGAAGAAATGCGACAGAATTCACCACAAAATCAAAACTTTTCGCCAGCATTTTTCTGGGGGGACTGATTAGTGGACGTACTGGATCTCCGGTGAACTAGACACCGCTGATTTCTTTAGTCGAAGACAGAAACTCGGCTGATTCCTGCAGCTTCGGATCGAAGAAGAGACGGAGGACTTCTGCTTCTGAACATCTGTTTCTTGTTGTGTTGGACAAACTTAGCTCTCTGAGCTAAAAGGTCATTGAGGTCATCCGTGACGGATGATCCGTCTCAATGGGAGCCCCTATATAGACATCAGTGGAATAAATGGCCCAATCAGAATATTGTGATAGAATCTAGAATTTAATTATTAAATTTTGTTTGTACGGTGGCCTGGAAATGTCACAAGCAAACAAAAGCCACAAGGCTACAAAACAAATGCCACAATGCTACAATATAAACCACAACACAAATAACTGAAGTTAGCTGCGGCTAACTTCAGTTATACTGAATTGTTTTGTGTTTTATTTTGTAGTGTTGTGGTTTTTGATTTAAGGGATTTGTGACTTTTATTTTGTAGGGTTGTGGTTTTTGATTTAAGGGATTTGTGACTTTTATTTTGTAGTGTTGTAGCTTTTGTTTGCTGTGACACTTTCAGGGCCAACGTAAGTTTGTCTTCTGTTCTAAATAACAGCTAACGAAGGAAAACGTACATCAGGGCTGGATTAGCTCAATCCATTTAGTTTCTTTTTTTATATATATTTTAATTCTATAAAGGAGTTTAGTTCATGTAACCTTAGCTAATTTTCATAGCCAGGTTTACTATTATTATGATGTCTTATGAAGACTGATGGTGTTTAATAAGAAATGTGATAAAACCATCCTCCCTACATCCCACGAGGGTACAGAGCAGAACTTCCGACGACCGCCGAGGTTTTCCTCCACGCTGAGCAGATGTTCCTCCACCTAATCTCAGGTGTGCCTTTGCTGACTAAGCAACAATTAGTGTCTCTGTTTAGGACTCAAAACGAACTAACCACACTAACAGTTTGGCTTTTATTCCTTTAACTAGAATCTTTAGGCCAGTAATAACGTTACCTATTACCTCCACTGGTCGCCTCATGTTAGCAGCAAGTCAAGCTTTTCCTTTTGGCAGTTCATGGTTTGTGGACCGCTAATCGCTCTGTAGCGGTAACCACGGCAACAGGGAGCGGTCGGAGACCCGCCGTCAAATAACTGGAAAGGTGAGAGTTGCATCCTTGGACAGGTAAAGCGAAGCGAGAGAAGTTCCCCCCTTTGAACAGCAGAGAGACAGAGAGAGATGGAGCGGAGCCACCCCCTCCTGCTGCTGGGTGGGGGTGAGGAACAGGAAAGGATGGACAGACAGATGGATGCATGGATGGATGGATGGATGGATGGAGGGGTTACCTTTGTTGCGATTTTCGGGGGGTCCTTGTTTTTTACCTGTTCGGACAGAGAGAGAGGGCGGAATGCTGATAAGATGGCTCAAAGGAAAGAAGCTCAAATCAAACTGAGGGAAAACACAAAAGTCAAACGGATCAAACCCACAGGTGTGTGTGTGTGTGTGTGTGTGTGTGTGTGTGTGTGTGTGTGTGTGTGTGTGTGTGTGTGTTTGTGTGCTGTGGGCAGGAATGGACGGATCAGAGGAGAGAGAGACGCCGACGTTCCGGCCGGACACTAATCAGAGCAGAATGCATTGGTTTGAGGGGAGGGGAGGGGAGGTGTTCTCCTGGCTCTACGCCTCATGTCTGATGCTAACGTTAGCTTGTTCTGAAGATGAGTGCTCGTCATTGCTCGTGTCCATCTTCCTGTTGTAGGGAGTTGTTCCTATTCACTGTCGCCGCGTGCCGCTCTAGGAGGAGTGAATGAAAAAATCCCTGCAGTCTGCTGGGATTACTTGCATGAAAACATTTCTAAACAAGTTGAAATAATAATCTGAGCTTGATGCACCGATAACCTGGACCGGAGGAAATTTAGGGACGATTGGCTTTAAATGTTTCTTGTAAAGATCCTTCAGGTGATGTTACGTTTGAGCCACAGAAAAATACCCTAACCTAATCTGAGCCTGTTTTATTCTTTTGCCTCTGTGACCTTTGACCTTAAGGGGTGATGTCATTGGTGCCTGGTGTGAGTTCTCAAACATCTGGAAAGGTTCCATATTTTGTCACGTAATCAGAACGTTTTGTGTGTTTCGCTGGGATTATATGTTTTTTAGTTTTTTCACGCCAGACCAACACATACCGGCGAGTAGTAGGAAAACAAAACAAAATGTTGCTCAGCGTTTGTATTGTTTGGAAACATAAACCTCCAGTGTAAAACGTTAAGAACTTCCTAGAACGGCGAGTCTACAGACTGAAAACGGCTCGGCTCTGGATGAAGACCATCCAGAACTTTGACTCGACAATCCAAAGACAAGAACCTGCTGTAATCTGTTCCGTCTCTGCCTGGACGTTTAGTCATCTGACCAGAAGAAGAAAGCTCCGCCCCCGGGCTCAGCATCCCCATAGCACGATGCTGCCACTACGATGTCTTATTTGGTCAATTTTTCCGCAACACCAGTGTTTTGCATGTATGCAAAAAAAAAAATAATAGTTGCAAGGAACGCAGCAAACGCGGTTTAATTTCAATGGTTGCTTTTCTCTTACTGCTCTGGAACGTCTGACATCCAGATTTTTTCCAGTTTTTAGATCTTTATCTATTGGTGACAAACCAGCAAAGATAGAAGTCCCAAGTTCCTGAAGGATTATCAATTGTGTTTAACATTAAAACTCTCTGGTGCTGCTTTCTGTTCAGATTCGTTTAAACCAAATAAGGACTAAATTATTAGTTGTTTTTTTTACCCATGAGAATAAATATGTTATATTATAAGAATAGAGTCAATAAAATGACAAGAATGAGGAAAAAAACATCTGTGCTGTTCTTTCGTCGGATATGTCGTTTACACCAGCGTTTAAAATTCCTGCTGCCGATTTGATTTAATGATGATTTAATAATAACTGTGGGTGTTTGGTGTGAACCCCCTGGATCAGCCTGATGTGGTCCAGCTCAGTGCTTTTATTGTGAAGGGAGGTTCTGTTCAGACTCGTGTTGTCTCAGCGTGTTTCTAGGAAAACGAGCCGATATAAATGAACCTGTGATGCTGCAGAACAGAACACGTCGGAGCAGCTGCTTCGTCAGGTCTCAGCAGATATTAGGCCGGGTTTCTCCTTCCTCAGGCTGACGGTGAACGTATGAAACCCGACGGCCGGGCCTGCTTCCTGTGCTGCTCCAGGTTCGGCCTAATCGGAGGATTTTGAACAGCTTCTCTCTCTCTCCGCCGAGCTCGTCCATTCAGCCGGTTCATAATGAACGCCTGACAAACTCAAACGTCAGCCGCTGAAACAAAATGATCAGACGAAACAAACCGGCGAGGCGGGTAAAAGGGAGCCGGCGCGACCACGAGCAGATCAAAGCGAGGCCAACTGCAGGAGCTGACAGGCTTGGAACAAGTGGGATCGCCGGGACTCAGACTCCATACAGCAGCAACAAATGAGACCATGATGGAGACGACTAGCTAGCAACGCATCAGGACTCGTGAGCCACCCTCACGGTCGTGAACTTCGCCTAACCCGGTCTAATCAAAGCAGGGACTGCTTATATGGACAGGATTTCTGAACAGCAACCCGATCACATGTTTATTTCTGTACTTTTTGTGCCTTTTCCTTTAAATTGTTCTTGTTTCCGGAGGAGAGGCAAAAGCAAATGTGGCGGATTAGCATCAACTTACGGTTTCATCCGCGACGTTTTCTGTGAAACCCGAGTCGTGTAAAGAAGCCGTGAGGTAAAGCAACACTCTTCAGTTAGAGGCCTCTTAGAGTAGTTCCAGGACTGACAGCTACTGTTTCCAGCCGACAGTACCAACATTCACAACGACCCTTTAAAGCAACACTAAAGAAGTTTCAGTTTTGGTCGATTTGGCGGGCCAGTGTAGATAAAAGCCGTGTTGTTTTAGCCTGAAGGAAGACCGCATTTCCCATGAGCACCAGCGCCTAGCGTGGTAAAATCCTGATCAGTTGGATTGAAGTACATTTCTGTGTACATTTCAGTGTCTGTGTGAAGGATGAATAGCGATGAGGTGATGAATCTAATTGTGGTGAAACAATGTCAGATGATGATGTTGGAGATAAGAAACAAGGGAAGTGACGTATGTCGTAAAGCAGTCAGACCATTTGTAGAGATTTTGTGTGGAAGGCAGGGGGCCTGCCGCCCTCATCAAAGTTGCTTAGTACCGGTTAAAACGATACGAGCTGTAAGTCGACGTTTAATCGAAAAAGTTATGAAAACATTTTATGAGTGTTGAAAAGTTACTTAGTGTTGCTTTAAAGATTGCTGGACTACACGAGTTTGTGATAAATCAGAGATGTTCCCGATCCCCAGAGTCCACATTTCTTTGGTCTCACTTATTCGTTGAAGTTTGGAGACTTCTTCAAATCATACAGGAAACCCTCAAACAACACCAGCGGCCCAGCAGAACCGCTCAGAACCGGCCGGACGTCTGAGCTCCCAGCCGGTCTGCGACCTTCCACCTCTCATCTCCAGCGTGCGCTTGGGGCGACCCCGCCTCACCTTTTTTGACTTTCTTCTCGTCGTCGTGCTCGCTGGAGCCCAGCAGGGTGAAGATGATGCCGGTCTGCGAGTTGAGGCCGACGGCCGACACCACCATGCGGCCGGAGCCTTCCATCACGTGAGTCCCTGGGGAACGGTTCAGACGCGGGACGTCAGGACAGCAAACATGGCGCACGGCGGCGGCGAGCCTTCGCCACGCTTCCTGTTCCACTCACCTGACAGCAGCATGGGGTCCCTGTCCAAAGACTTGCGGACATGATCGGACTCTCCGGTCAGAGAGCTCTCGTCCAGCTTCAGGTCGTTGCCCTGGATGAGGATGCCGTCAGCAGGCAGCAGGTCACCTGAAGGAAGGGTCAGAGGTCAGAGCTGCTGGACAAAACGGCTGTTTCATATCCATAGAAATAAGATTCAATTATAGTTGGTGAGTGTGTAAATACTTTAGTGTTCAATATGGATTAATCCTCTGGAGTCCAATGATGCGCCGGCTGTGATATTTAGTGTATTTTGAGTGTTTAGTTTGTGTGTAGTCGTCTAGTTTAGTGTCTTGGTTTAATTATTCAATGAATGTGGAGCGGCAGCGGCGTTCTTCGAGCTGGAGGCAGCAGAGGAAAACGGGGCGGAGCGCGAATTAAGAGTCAGAAAGCGATGAATTTTACAACTAAAGGGACGATCCGTGGTTTTTATTGGAGGAAGAGAAAGAGGAGGAGAGAGAGGAGCCTCCGATGAGTCGGAGATCCGCCCAGAGGACGGCGACGGCTGGGCACACCCACCAGGTCTCGATCTCCTCTGGCTCAGACAGCAGAGCCAAACATAAACTCTGAGGCATTGCCTGCGTTTTATGTAGATGGTGTTAAGTTACTTTGTTGTGTGATTAGAGTCTATATAGGTTTTGAAATTTACTATTTCTATTTGCATCCTAAGTTTTAAAATCGGTTTGTTTGACATATTTGTGAGACGTTACATTGTTTTGTAAATAGCTGCACAAAAAAACCGCCTAAAGTAAAGCCTGAATTTATGTGGAAAAAAGTCATAAATTACTTTTTTCTGTGAAATATTGTATGTTGGTTTTGAAATTTACAATTTATATTTGTATTCTAAGTTGTGAAAAAGGTTCATTAAACATATTTGTGGTTTTCACAGTAAAAAATATGATTTTTTTCTACTTGGATTTAATGTTTTTTTGTGTGATTTTAGGTCCACTGTGTTAATATGGTGTCAAAATGGAAAGATAGATGTAAATCTACAAAGGGAAGGTTGTGCTGAAGAAAATGATACCAAGCAATACAGGGTAAACATATTTTTAAGTGAAATGTACAAATAAAATGTCCAATTAAACCCTGGACTCCAGGGTTTAATTGATGACAAACAGATAATACTGAGTGAAATTAGCAGCGTAATCCAGAATATAATATTCTATATAATATTTTACCTGAAAGTATGATTAAAGATACTTTTCGTGCTACAGGATAATCTCAACTGTAATTAATTATAATCATTGATGACTTATAAAGATTAATTTATAACATATCTGTAAACGTTTCTATCCCAGTGTCATTTATAGAGATTCAATAAGAGAAACTGTAACCCATAATTTAGGGTTAACCTGTAAAATTAGCCCAGAACTGGTTTTAATTATTAAAAACAAAAAAGCCGACGTCTTCGGAGACTCACCGTATTTGATCTGAGCGATGTCTCCCACCACGATCTCGGCCACGGGGATCTGGATCACCTGACTTTTGCGGATGACGGTGAACTTCTGCTCCTGCTCGATGCGGCTCTGCAGCCCGCGGAACTGCTTCTCTTTGGACCAGTCGTTGAAGGCCGTGACCAGCACCACAATGATGACGGAGAACAGGATGGCGGCGCCCTCGATCCAGCCGGCCTGCGCCTCGCCCTCGTCCTCCGCGCCGCCCCCCGCCTGGCCGCACGCTGCCACGGCACAAACAAGCAGGACGACGCCTTTAGACTGGGTTCAGGTCCTTGAAAATGACGTCATGAAATCTAAACATTTCAGCGGATCTCAACAACTTTAACGAAAAGTTACTAATAAGGACGGACGTTCACAGACCGCGGTACACGAGCATAACTAGAGAAGGTTCAGTGGAAGGAAAAACTGTGGTAGGAAAGAGCGTGGGAGCAGGAATAACCGCAGGCTAGAGGAGATGGGAGGATTGCCCATGGAGTCAGAGATAAACGAGAGAAAGGGTGCTATTAAAGCAATCTGGGCTTCTCCTCCGTGACACGCCGCACCCATGCAGTAATTCACGCTACAAGGAAATCCAGGCGAAAAACTGAATGGAGATACGGATCAGAACCTGCAGAAGCTTTTCAGATCTGGATTAAATTTAGATAATTAAAAACCAAAACGATTAATCTCAGGTGAAAAAAAAACGAACTGTAGCAGCTCAGGTCAAAGTTTCTTCAAAGGTTTGTTGTAGAGGCTGCGGATCGCCTGTAACAGTCTGTATTACTGCAGATCTTAAAGAGCCTCTGATTGCATTCCAGCTCACAGAGCATTAAACAAGAACCTGATAAAATATTTACTAGATTAATTTGTTAAAACTGGAACTAAATTTATCAACTAGATCTAAATATTTCTGGATTCAATAAACGAAACAACCTTAGTGGGCGGAGTTATGGATGCGTCTGAAGAGGCGCTAACACCTGATCTGCCATTTCAAACAGGAAGTCAGTATTTTTACAGGAAATGTGAAAATTAAACAAATTAAGATATATCGTAGAAACTTGGGGTGCGCAACTCCAGCTCTTCATGTCTAATAAGTAAAATAAGTGGGCGGGGTTAACATTGAACCCGTCAGAAGTTGGTGGCAGAGACCTCCATCAGGACCAACGTTAACCTATCAGAGATATTCAGCCTCAGTTTCCAGTTAAAATCTTCACTTGAATTAAAATGTTTGCAACTGTGAAAATATTGATCTCAGATTTAGAGAAACTCGTCGCGGGTCGCCGTTTTGAAGCAGCCAATCAGACGTCAGGATCTGTAGAGAAGTAGCCCTGGCCCCGCCCACTACTGTTGACCTTATTTGACTTTAAGTTTGCCGTCCTCACTCTCCACACGTGGAAACAGAAAAATCAGATCCGCTCTGATTAATCCTGGCTGCTGATTTCTTAAACACGCGGCAGAAACTGACCCTCAGCGTTGCCCCCTGGTGGATGGTAGAAGGACAGGCCGAGGGAGATGATGGCTGCGATCTCTAAAATGATCAGCGTGACGTCCTGGAGCGCCTCCCACACCAGCTGTAGGAAGGTTTTGGCCTTCTTGGGCGGAATGAAGTTCTTCCCGAAGGAACCGTGACGTTTTTCCAAATCGGTCGGGTTTCCAGACAGACCTGCAGACAAAAAAAATAAAATAAAAAATGGTTAGCTTCTCCTGATGGTTCTGGAGCTGCATCCTGGATCCAGGGACCCAGCAAGCAGCCGAGATCGATGCGACTCCATTAACTTCTCTTGTGATTTCATCACAAATATTATAAAAGTAATAAAAATTAAAAACTGCGAGTGTTTACTGATTTAACAGCTGTTTCATGAAGAAGCTGCACTCTGAGGCGTTTTTAGGTTTTTTGCATGAAGTAAAACATAAGAATATTTGCTAGAACAAAGAGAACACACCAGTTTTTTTCTAGTATTGCTGGTTTTCATTTGTCAAAATTCATGTTAAAACTGATATTTTCTAAATTTAAAGGACGGAGCGATGGGTGGAGCTTTACTGGGAGGCAGCCAAACCTGTACTGGTTGGACATCAAAGTGTTTAGATCCAGTTCAGCTCAGCCTCCATGTTGGCACCAGATATGATTGTTTCAATAAAATCCTCTCTGGATACATTTCTTCATTTCATTTGAGAGAAGCACAGAAAACAAAAGCAATAAGATGATCTCACACAGTAGAGTTCTAATATCCTCGATCTGAAGACAGAAAACACGGCGGGCAGACGCAACTCTCGTCCGTTTTCACTCAATAATCAGAGGAATGATAATTTTCCATGTGGACTGTAAATAATTTGAAGAAGCAGGAGCGCCATGACCGCCCAGGTGTCCCATCTGTTCCCTCCTTGGACCAGTTTCAACACGGCAGACCGACCCCCCACCACCATCAGCCTGATCAGGGAGAACAGATGAACTTATTTGAATCTGGAACATTCATTTTGTCGTGGTCTGACCTCAAGAGGTTTCTGAACTACGCCGGCCGTGATAAACGGTGGGAAACGATAAAAAGAGGAGAAGAAGAAATCACTTCTAGAGGTTTGAGGTACTTTCTATGAACAGAGATCATATGGAGTCACGCTGGGAATAGAGCAAGCTGAGCTCGGCCAGCCTGCAGCTGAACGGTCTTCAGACCTGACTGCGCAAATTCAACGAGTAACGTTACTGCCTCTGGTGGCCAGAAGCAGAATGGCAGGGAAACAAGTGCTACTTTAAACCTCTGAACCTGACGCCAGTCCATTTTTTAAATCTATTTATCACTAAATTGTTGTATGACGTTACAATTCTACTGGATTTTTAGGTTTTCCAAATATTCAGACAGCTGACAGGCAGTGCAGAGCAACAGGTCGGGGAGGGGGGGACTACAGGCTTCAGTACTACAGGTACACAGTTTTTAAAACCAAGCAGTGAATTATCTACCGTGCAGGAAGAGCTTAAAGTTGAAAAAAAAGTCTCTTTTTAACCAAATTTAACCAAAGCGAGCTAGAAAGGGACCAATTACCTGATTCTGATGCAGTGAACGACTACTGGACTCTGACTGGATCCACGTTTAGACCTAAAGGGGGCGATAGAGAGTCGGCACGCAGTTTCAGCTACTCCAGATAGAATCGACTGATCAGGTCTGAAATCCAGGTGATGGACGCGGAAAAAGTCAAACGCAAACGTCTGTTGGAAACGTTTCCAGGATTAAACTGACGACGATTACGGCGGGTGGATCTAACCCAGGCGCCGGTGGTGAATCTCAAAGCGTTACCTGACATATCTGGTGAAACATTTTCAGCAAACTTTAAGACCGGGAGCTCAGAGGATAAACTTTAAAATACTTTAGTTGGTTTACGAGTTTGAATGTCTCAGAATCAAAGTAAACTAAAGACCGGTCTGGTTCTGGTAGACTCTGCATCCCCAGAACCAAACATGGAGACACAGCATCCAGCTTCTACCATCCTCGAATCTGAAATAAACTTCCAGAAAACAGACAAAACTGGTAAACACCAAGTTTCTCTAAATCGGGGGTCGGTCGCACGGCGTTAAAGGATACCGGGCAGCTAACTGATGCACAGTTAAGCTACGTTAGCTTTGCGTTAGCCGCATTAGCAAACTACAGTCTCTCTTAGCAGAGGCGGAGCTAACGGAGCTATAGGCCAGGGTAGCTACAAACCCCCCCTGAACTCTACATATACTGTATATATACGAACAGACCAACGCATATGTGTTATAAATTACAATTAAATTCAATTAAAATACACTTGATCCTGAAAGGACAAAATATACCATAAAAATGACTTTTTTTGGGGGGGGTGTTTGTGTGTGAGTGTTTCAAAGCTGCTGTTAATTACAAGAGACGATGATTAAATGTAGTTTCAATTCAATAATGATAGTCTTAAGGATTTTAATGACGGTATTTAAATAGATATACTGGTTCGGTTAAAGGTTGAAAGTTTCCGGGTTTGATGACTGATAGCCGTTCCCATGGTTACCCATTGTCAGGTAAAACTCTTTGAACCTCCCCGCTGTTGTACTGATGAACTAAGGTGTGAGCGGCCGTGTTTCCATCAAGGCAGCGTCGCCGAGGAAGAATCAAAACCAGTCTGGCAGGAAAGATTTTAAAAATACACCAGCTGTCAAAGTCTTCGCTATTAATGTTTGGTCACGCGGCGGCCGCGTTCACAGCTTGGTTTGATCATCTGAATCCTGCAGAGCGAGGCTGAAAGCTGCTGTCAGGCTGGAACAGAGGAGCGAGCATCACAGTTGAACCCGTCCCGCTTCCCGCTCCCGTTTTTAACTCCAGCTTCTGCTTCTAATGACACTGGCAGCAGATCGGGAGCTGATGAACGTCCCGGAGGACCAGATGAACGCAAGCGCACCGAGATCATCTTACAGCATCTCCAGAGACGTTTGCTGCAAAGCCCGCCGTAACCGTCGCTGCTGATGCTAAAAAAGCGTCGGACGGAAAACAGCGGCGCTTTCTTTCCTCTGAACAACAGCCGGACCCGAAGGCGCCCCCTGCAGGGCTGAGGACGGAGGTCCACCCGAACAAACGAACATTTCGATTTCTGTTAAAACAACCTAACCTCAACTGTTTCATTCATGCAAAAGGTTTTTTTAATCATTTGTTTGCTTATTACAATGAATTTAAGAAGCTAAAAATGTTTTGCTGCCTAGTTTTAGGGGAACGTTGTGGGTGTGATTCTACCTCTCCTGTAACACTCAGTAACACCGAGCCTCTGACTGAAGACGCTGTTTCCCGGTGTTAACTGGCTGATGAGGAGGATGCTCAGGAGGGCCGGTTTTATGAAGAGTCCTGCTTTGCTCTGCAGTTTTCCCAGCTTCCGTCTTGCTAGCTAGCTACCGAGCTAACGTTGCATAATCGATGGTTTGAGCGTCTTTCGTCTCTCTGTCCTCTTTGTTCTTCGCTCTGTAGCGCCGCCTCTGTTATCTATCGGAGTTATTATTTAAGCTTTGGATGATGTTAAGTCAGACGTTCACGGCTGTAAGCCACCTTGTGGTTATGCAGAATAGCAAAAAGGTCCAAACGTGAGAAAATATCCGTAAACAAGAGCCCAGAGACTAAAACTGACGGACACTGATCCCAACAAAAAAAAGAAACCAGAAACCGAGTAGCTTCAGGTTTTTTCAAATAAAAAAATCATAAGAAAAGTTACAGAGCTGCTCCAACATGCCGAGAGACACGATCAAAGAAGTCACAAATCATAAATGTTAATGAGAACCTCTAAAAACTCTTAAAGGTCCCTCAGATTTTTTCACAAGGTGAATATTTTATTAATGAACTTTACATTTCAATTATAAGTAATCAGTAAATAGGCGAGGGAGAAACAATATTTGAATAACTTCTAATCTGTAAGCTGATGAGAATAAATGCTGCCGTGGAAGAAAGTGTTAAAGGTGTCCAACCATTGATCATCTATGACATAAATACATTCATCAGCCCTGATCTACTCCTTTAAGTTAAAAATGATTTTTTAGTATTAAATCTGTTCCATTTTTCTCATACCTATTACAGAGTAATATCAATCAACATCTCCTAATCTTCAGCCACACAGCAAAACTAAAAGCACGATCGTGATAATAAATATGATCAATATCTTTATCGGTCAGCACTGGTATGTCGGTACGGCATCAGAGGTGGAACAGTTGCATCAGGACTCCTGTAAGCTGGAACGTCTCAAAGCGAGGCTGGAGGTTTCCTGGAGTCGGACATTTAATTTCTCTTTGGGATAAATAAAGTATTTTTGATTTGATTTGAAATCCTTCTGTTAAAAGCGATTTCCATCATGAAGCTGAACTTTTATCCGCGACTCTCCGCTGATCCAGTAGCCTGTAAACAACTGAACACCTTTTCTCTCCAGGGCCACGTTGTTGCTCAGGTTTTCAACCGTTAGCTGCCCTGAGCTCTCATTCACCCATCTAGGGAGGCTGGGGTTCTGTTGAGAGCTTCTGACGAGTCAGCAGGGCGGCGCGATGTTGATCCTGATCACCATTTTGATGGCCATACTTAAATTAAGTCGATCTTCAACGATATTTAGGTTAAAAATGCTGAGCGCCTGCATCTCTAATCTGCCAACCACCAGGGGGCGAACGCACGGCGAAGGTCATTAAACTGACGAGTTAACGAGCACACAGTCGCGTACATCTTTCAGTAGAAAAGAGTAAATACGGCGGTATGATCGTGCCAAAACTCAGCGAGCACCAATAAAGCTCTACGCGAGCGTAACAACACGTCTGAACGCGCGCACACGCTTGATGCCGCCTCCGTAGGTACAGAACACCACGGCGGCAGCGTGTTTAACCAGTGCGCATCATGTCGACTGGTGAAGAAACGGCCGCATGTGAGGAGCTTTTACCTCTAAACGGCTCCACATCCATCGTCTGGACTAGTTTCAGATTTAGAGAAAAGAGAAGTTTTATGTATAGAGGGAAAAAAGAGCTGTGTCAGAAGAACAACTAACTTATTAAACCACCTGTAGGAACATCACAGGCATAAATACGAGGAATGCACGAAGGCTAAAGCTAACGCTAACTCAATAAATCCCCGTCCATGTCCGGCAGCAACACTAATGTAGACAGACGTTGGTCTTTTCTATATAAACTCTTATGATTTTCCAACTTACACTAGATTTCACTCTGCAGTAACATGTTCAATCTGTACTTTTAAACTTGAAAGTATCGGGTACTTTGTTAAAAATGATTCATCACCTATTCTAATCCTGATCATTATTTTAGTCATAGTGGTGCAGCCCTACCAGTCAGTATCTGACCTGCACTCACTGCCTCATTCAAAGCAAAACGGATTTAATCTGAGATAAAAGATGTTAAAGTTAAAGATGTCGTCACGGCAACTGCGATAATTGTTTTTATAAAAGTACTCCCATCTCTGAAAGTTTCAGTGAACGAGTCCCTTATAATACGTAATTTTCCACGAGTCGGCTTCATGTGATACGTCAGCTGACCGGTGTGAACAATAATCTACCTAAATACACGTGAAGGTTTACTTATGTCAGCATAGAGCTGACGCCCATATATGGACAGACCACAGAGATTAGCTTCAGGCGTAGAGATGAAGCAACTGTATCGATGCAAACATTTGTTTTCTTATGAATTGTTGCAGAAATAAAGTATTTACCAATACTCAATAGTCGACTTTCTGATCCAGTCACCCCTTAGAAATCTGAACTTTTCCACTTCCATATATGGTACATATCAATCAGACACGCGTCCGGTAGCCTTTTAAAGGCTTTTCTGTCTGAACGAGCATGTTGCACTTTTTCCGACTTTTCCGTCATCGACGTCAGACGTGCGTCATAATGGCTCAGCGGAAGGAGCCAGACGTGACAAGTCTGGACACCAACAACGTCCGAAGCGAGCAGTACCCGCTTTATATTTCTTTTTCTCGGCTTCCTTCGTCTCGTTCTGATCTTCTGCTTCTGTAAAGTCCTTATTTTACGACCAAACTACGCGACGGCGCTCAAACGCGTCAGACGTCCACGATTAAAGGCGAGCGACCGCCGGATGACAAGGCGGCTAACTTTCTTCTCCTCCGTCAGCCTCAGATGAGACGAATCAGACGAAGACGCCGTGATGAAACAGAAATCATCTCCCATCCTCTCACCTGAGTGACATAGAGAAGTCTAAAATAGCTGCTTATTTATAGCAGCCATCTTTAAAGCACGTCACCATCAAACGACTCCCGACTGTCAGCGTCCTCCGACATGTCAGCCAGGGGGGAGGAAACAGACTTTCTTTTTACGTCGGACTAATCTGACGTTTTTCTTTAAGATTAAACTCTTTATTCTTGGATGAAAGAAAATAAATCAGATCTGCTTCAGATTTTTTAAATGCTTCTCATTCGTTGGATTTTCTTCCAACCCGTTTAGAATAAAACACCTTTAAAGATATAATCTTAAATCCATCATTTTATTCATCCAAAACAAAGAAAATAAAAACATGCTTATCTCTATAGTTTTATATTTGCTCAGCCTCACGGTCTTCTGGATGAAAGTATGAATATGCATATTTGAATGATTTAGTCGCTTTATTGGTCGATCAGAGGTCAGAAACTTTTGCAGCTTCTGCTTCGGTTAGACAGAATTAGAGACACAAACGCTGCTAGAAACGTAGGATTTATCATAAAGAATCAAATCATTGAAGCCTAATGTGAAGGAAATCATATATTTGATCTATTTTTGTAGAAAAATTAAAAACTTTTAGTCTAAATTATGAAGAGTGGAGGTACTAGAGAGCGTCATTTAGCTTCTACCCGCGGCTCCAGGAGTGGCCGTTTGGACCTTCCCTTGAGTTTTGCTAAAAAATCATGAGGGACAACGTCAAGTTTCATTTAATTTTTTTAAATATATCCATTTTTTCATGGCATAATTGCTTCTAATGGCGTAATTTTTAGAGTCAGACTGCTTTCAAATACCCTGTTATTTAAAATGCTAAAATGCTAAAACTGGAAGAAAAGGCTTCTCTTTGTTAATTCTTCTTTAGTTTTCTGCCCAACTACAGATCCAAGTGTTTTAGTCTCTACGCTTTAGTTAATGAGCATTTAGTTGCTAAATGATTTAATCTTTTCAAGAATCGATTATCAATATTAATCTAATTGTTTCAGACGTAACCAACAGTGTTTGGATGAAGCTGGAGTACCCTGAGGGAACCCATGCTTACACACGGTCAACAACCCAGGACCATGATCATCAATCACAGATCTTGTCAACTTTGATCCCCCGTAACCAACATGGACGGATCCGTCTCACTCGATTATAAAGCTAAAACTAAAACTCTCACTGTCGCACTCTCACTGTCGCACCCAGAGAGGAAGGAAAGCCTCTCAGTCTGAACCGTCGCCCGGCCCACAGCCTCAATCTTAAGCCCCGCCCCCAATATCTGCAGAGAAAATATAATTAAGCTTCTTTCATTAAAGGGAGTAAACTCTAACATGGAGGACGCCACTACAAATGTCCTCTGATTACTAAATGGAGCAGAGCGATGATCTATGGAGCCATTAGGGGAGTGGGCCGGAACTAATTTCAATCCTGGAATGGACCGATGGGGAAACACACACGCACGCGCACACACACACACACACACACACACACACACACACACACACACACACACACACACACACACACACACACACACACACACAC
>JAVLVB010000710.1:182759-198761 GCA_032876305.1 Orestias chungarensis | reverse complement strand
CATCTTGTTCCGATCTTGTGACATCTCTGCCAGGAACAGGGAGAGAGCAAAACTTTCGGTAGAGAACATGAAGGCTGAGGATTTTACACGTTTCCCCTGTTTTACCTCTTTAGCTTTAGTTATTCTAGCTGCGCTAACTGCTACGTCGATCACACGGCCGCATCCGTCGTTCAGTTTGTTTTTAGGTTCCCAAACCGGATAGCTAACTAATGTGCATTTAAGCACGCGTGCGCGCTGTCCGTTAGCTTTGCGCGAGTCGCGTTGCGAGTCCCCCATTCTCTTAGCAGAGGCGGAGCGAGAACGGGGGCTGGGGCAGGACCGGACCACTCTGAAATCTAGATATAAATATATACACACACATGTTGATGTATAAATATATACACACACATGTTGATGTATGATGTATTTATCGGGTCAGATAATAATAAAAAGACGGGGGAGATGTTTGACTTATTGTAAAAACACTTATCCGTCTGCTGTTACTTGGGGAGAACCACAAACATTCCAGAGTGGGTTAATGCGGTTATCCAAGATAAATTAATATGTGTTATAGATTAAATTTACCCTAAAAGCACAAAATATACAATAATAATGAGTGTTGTGCTTGTTTTTGTGGGTAGATCGCTTCGGATCAGTCATCTTTTAAGTAGCTCCTCGATGCTAACAGATGCTAGCTGGTAAATGGTAGTAAAAGCATGTTGTAGCGCCTCTTCTCCTCCTGATGCAAATAATCTACAGCTGTGTTTCCGTTCACTGCTTTTTTTTTTTTCTAAGCCCAATTTTAAAGTCGTGAAAACGTGAAAATTAGAGACGTTTTCCTCAGAAAAGTTTTGATGCTCACTTTTAGTTGTTTATTTTTCTGAACAGAATGGGAGAAGGAAACACATTTGACAAATGAGTTAAGACAAAACACATCAAACATGTTCTACTATCTTAGGATCCGAGTCGCCGGGCGGATTCTCTCCAAACCCGCAGATGAAACGTTAAGAGTTTTGCTCAAAAGCTGAAACGACGGACTAACGGAAACCTCGGGGGGGGAAACGTTTGCTACTTTTACTGTTGCAGAGTTCAAATCAAAAGGTAACGATCCAGAGAACAGAACATTTAATAATCCGGCTATTGTCAGCAGAGATGAACACCTAGCTTTTATCTTTCTGCTCAGTCAGCACAGACCAGACAAACAACCAGGTGTGCTCTGGGGAGAAAACAATAAAAGTTAGATGGGTGGGGCTTCACAGCGCCAGCTAAATCCATGATAACGTTCATAATATGAATGAAAATGGTTGAACTGTACAAGTTATTCACATCCTCCTGGTCTTTTTTTCATAAGCCTTCGTCCTGTTCCTGCCTGCAGCTCTGCTTCCTCTGCAGACACACCTGCTCTGCATACTAAAGCAGCAGCCGGCGCCGCCCTCAGCACACACACACACACACACTGGTAATGCTCTCCACATGAGGAGGAACTTCTTTTCCACTGTTGTAGTCACACACCCACACACACACACACACACACACACACACACACACACACACTCACCCTGGGACTTCAGGCAGACGTTTCCTCATGCCGAGCGATCATGGCAACGTGAGCGTGTTTGTGAGAGAGGGAGTGCACATACTCCCGAGGCTGAAGGACACGAAAACAGGCAACAGGAATGCAGGAGACCACACCCATGCTGCAGTCACGTGACCACGCGGGGAAAGAGGAAACCCCACGCTGCAGACAGCTGACTGACGGAGGGGGACACGCTTTCTGCTCCAGCAGCAACAAAAAAGCAAACAAGAAAAAAAGTAGTGAAGATCAAGCGGCCATTTTTTTTTATGCTACTGGAGAGCTGAAGACGTGAAGTTTAACCAGCCGCATCTGAAGCGGAGCCGGGCTCCACTGAGATTTATCCCAGTCGCTCACATTAGAGTCACGTGTTTGTAGTGGAGGTGTGACAACCTCACAGATCAAAGGTCAAAGGTGATCCCGGAAAAAAAGGCCCAAGCGTCCCAACATGTCCGAGACACGAGACACAAGTAAAAGTCCAATAGATTTCTGAGGCGGCCATATTTGCATTTCCCTCAAGTATTTTACCCTCAGACAACAAACAAGCTGAGATACGCAATCAGACGGACGGAGAGCGTCACTGGAACAAAGCCGCGGTCTCACCACGGAACAACGAACAGCGGATGAGCGAGTAGAAGGACCCGGAGAGAGAAATCGGGCCTGATTTTCTGATTATGACCTTTTAGTTCATTTCTGGGAGATCTGGAGTCAGATTTGTGGGCTACTGTCGCTCAGAGTGATCTCAAGAACAGCCATTAATCAATTAATCAATGGCACGGTAAATAAAAATGAAGTCAACAGTTTTTCCCGGTAACGATAAACCGCCTTGTGTAAATTTGTTTTTTAGGTGAAAGGAGTGAATCATCTTGTTCACAAACGCCAAATCCTGAGCTGCACAAGTGAGTGAAAGATGCAACATTAAAGTCGAGAAAAGATATCAAATTGTTTTTTTAATGTATTTTATAGTTAGTTTTCAATGCTTAAAAGTTTGGTTCTGTCAGACACTCCTATTTGAAATACAAGTGCATTATTATTATTATTATTATTATAAACGTTACATAAGCGGTTATTTTGGTCTTGGTAATGTTGACAATAATATCGTTTATCATCAATAACTTGTAGGACAATATATCGCCCAGCAAAATCACTTATCGTCCCAGGAGCCATCTTGTTTTCACGTGTTGAATCTGCAGGTAAACGACGTCTGAGACAAAAAAAATAAACGAAGCTGTAAATCAGATTAGGTACAAGAGAAAAATCTGAGCTTTTGCATTTAAGCCATTTCAGCCGGGCCAAGTCAGCAGAGTCGAGCGGATCAGAACCTGACTGCGTTTCCAGGAGGAGTTTCCAAACTTTCCATCCTGCAGAACAGACTGAACAGACCAGACGGCCGCATCCACTCCATCAAAATACAAGTTTAACCAGTCTGAGTCGTAAAAGAGACCTCTGCTGCACTGAGCGGCTTTCCAAGAACCGCCGGACCGGCTGAAGGGGAAAACTAATGCCTCCATGTTGGAGGCCCAGATTATTCTGAGGAAAAGGAAACTTTGATCGTCTCGACTAAATCTTAAAGTGACGCCAAAGACGTTTCAGTTTTGGTCGATTGTGTGGACTAAAGCAGTAGTGTTTTATGTTTTAGCCTGAAGGAAGACTCCATTTCCCATGAGCACCAGCACATAACGTAGTAAATCCAGATCAGTAATATTGAAGTTAATTTCTGTTTCCAGTGTCTGTGTGAAGAATGAACAGCGATGAGGTGATGAATCTAATTGTGGTGAAACAATGAAGATAAGAAACAGGGGAAGTGACGTATGCCGTAAAGCATTCAGCACATTTGTAGTTGTTTTTGTGTGACACGGTTCCTGCCACCCTCCTCAAAGTTGCTTAGTGCCGGTTAAAGCGATACGGACCCCCTCAGGTCATGACAGAGGATTCATTCAACGAGCTGTAAGTCGACGTATGATCACAAAAGTTATGAAGATATTTTAGGAAGGTTGAAAACTTGCTTAGTGTTGCTTTAAAGTGTTTTACTATCCGGATTTTAGTTTAACATCTTAGTTCACTTGAAACAAATATGGGAGCGTTCGGTATTTGTCACAAGCAACCAGAGCTCTTCCTTCTGGATATGAACTGATAAGAGGTTTCCTCCACAAACCGAGAGAAAACGACGAGGAAAATCAGGACGGATGAGCAGATTGAGGGGAGGACGCGCTTCATCCGGCCCCGCCCACACCTGATGTACTCCTTCAGCTCCTTCAGCTCCTCAGTAGGAAGTTAAAACCAGATGAATGTAGTACATTTTCCTGCTGACTAGTTATTAGTCTGGTTTCAGGTGATTGTTACTGGTCGGAGCTCGTTAAGACAGATATTAAGCAGACTGAACGCAGACCAGCACTCCAGTCGGTCCACTGGGAGCACTGAATAGCTTCCTGGTGTGGAAGCTGAAAGAAGACCCTCGTGTTTGTGTTGCTTATCATAGAGGAAACGTCACGACAGCCATCGGCTTCCGCTTTGTTCCCGGCTGGGAGCGACCCAGGTGCGCCCTCCACCGCCGCTCAGAGCATCTCCCAGCTTTGTTCTGTCGGTGATGGAGAACCAGCTGAGAACAGAACGACAAATGCCTTCGTATTTAGAGTTAGTTGTGGCTGTAGAGCAGCACTGAGGGAACATTCAAACTCAGCCTCAGAGCTCGGAGAGTTTCTCGTGACGCTTAAACTTGTGATGCTGACGCAGCAGAAAAGAGGCAGGAAACTAAATAGATATAATAACCAGAGCCCTTTTTTTAACAGCACATCCATCATCAGCGCCGCCGTCGCTCATTAACGAAGGAAACTCTGTCACGGGAGCCGCGCCTTCGACCGCGAGAACGTGAAGCTCCCAGATTTAAACTCAACTTGTAGTAAGTAAAGTAAAAACTGCCAATGGAAATATAAAAATTCAACAATATTCAATATTTACTAAGTTAAAAACCAGTTTCTCTGTCTTACAGCTGCTGGATTTAGATTTTAAAAGCTAGTTCTGCCGGGTTTATACCTACCAACATAAATAAAACTAGACCACAAACGATTACCTCGTCAACAGCAGCAGGCTGAGATGCATTCTGGGTAAAAACTAGAGCTAATTGATCATGTTTTGAAAAATTAAAGCAGTGAGAGAACCGAAAATGAGCCGGTTTATGTTGAGGAGCTTGATTCTTTCCAGCTGCTGCTGCTGCTTCTCTTTTTTATTTTTTATACGTATAACTGGATCACTTCCTTGTTTTTTACAGAATCCTGCCTAACAGCCAACATCGCGCCCGCCGCCTGCAGACGAGCAGCGCATTACTCAGCCGCAGCCGACTGGATGCTGGTGGAGCATCTTGTGACCGAGAGCGTGGCGAGGGTGGGGTGGGGGGGCCTCACAGTCTGCCGCTTGTTTCAGACGACCAGAGGGACAATGTGTCAGCCTGGACACGTCTCTGTCCTCAGAAAAACCCTCCCAGGAATGTTTGGTGTCGGGGAGACGAGAAACGCGCAAGCACACAAAACACAAGCTGCCATTGATGCGTCTAAGAGCAGCCGGGCGGCTCACCAGCACGCGGGCCGCCGCCTGAATCACGGCCGGGCTTGCAGGGAGGAATGTGGGCGTCAGACAGAAGCGAGGTCTAAATACATAAATCTGCCTTATCAGCAGCAGCATGGAGGCACGCGGACGCAACTCACGACGACGTCTAACAACAACACGGGGGTCAGAGGTCAGGTGGCCTCCACCGTCGATTTTAGGTGCAAAGAATCTGATTAACCGCGACGATTATTGAAATAATCCTTAACTGGAGCGTTCAGAGGAAAAGACGGCAGCGAAAAAACAACAACGTAGGTCAAATAAATATGTTCTACTTTCAAAATCTGTGCTAAAAATCTTTTTTTTTTTTATCTACTAAGCTCCTTTTGTGATCCAGGGTGTAGAAATAGTCCCAGATAAACGTGTTTCTGTGGTTTTACTGTAGTTGTTAATGGTCTAATGAGATAATTTTCCCTCCGGCTACTTGATTGATCATTAATAAATCACTGAAATAATCAGGTATGATACCTGAGAGCTTAAAAACGAGCGGAGATGCCAGAGAGCTGAACTCCTGCTAGGTCTGCAAAGACAGGAGGGGGACGCACGCTTAGGAGAGTCCTTCTGCCGACAAACAGCCCAGAAATGAGCGCGCACGTAAACAAACAAACCACATGGGGAGAGTGGGAACGTCATGGCAACGACCTGAAGGGACGATTTCCTTTATTCCCAACACGTGTCTGCTGCCGTCCCATCAAACAGCAGGATGAGCAGACGCTTTTATTAAACATGGACCAGTTTAAAGTGACGCAGCGGGAAAAATATTATGTCATTTCAAATTTGGGCCGGATTAGGAAACCCCAAACTTGACAAGAGGAAGAATGAAATTAAAAAAATCAGGATTTAAATCGGGTTTCTGGAGAAATTTGTCAGCACGTGGCGACATTCAGTTCACTCCTGCGACGCCCGAAACAACCTGAATGGATGGAGAACGGACGTGGATGGAGTTTAAAGACAAGACGGAGGAAGCAGAGAAAATAAAAACAAACGTCACCGCTCGCTTCGGACGTTGTTTTTTACGCCAGACTAGACCACAGCTGGCTACTTCTGCGTCTCGCGTCGACGACGGGGAAGCGAAACCCTCGGCCCCTTTAAAACGATCATATCTGCATGTAATTTAGTTCCACATATATAAAAAACAAAAAGAGGTAAAAAGAATCCGACGAGGAAAATTCAAACACGTTGTCTTTTCCCGCCGTTTGAATGCAGTTTTGCAGAAAACCTGATGAGAGACTAGAGATAGTAACTCTTAGCGGTTTTCTTTAAAGACGTAATTTCTCCTAAAAAAACACAATATAACACACACACGGCTCACAATAAAACACACACGGCCAGAGTCACGCCGTGCTCTTCTTTCCTGCTGAACTTTGAAATCAAAGCGAGTTTCATGGAGCCGCTGATTTTAATCCCAGCGAGACCCGAGGAGCCGAGACTCAGAACCTAACTCCTCTCAATCCTCATCATTTCACTCATCGTTATCCTGATTCGTTTGTTGTTGCGGTAAAAAATTTGATTTTTCATCATAACACTTAAAAAAAAAAAAGATGATATTTTAAAAACCTGTAGTTCTTATTTTTACTTCGATATTCCACTAAACCTGATCTCTACAAGCAGAAACTCTCTGATCCTTCAGCAATAACTCTTAATAAACACTCCAACCAACTCTAGAGTTATGAAATATATATTTTTTACATCTTTTTTTCCATATTTTAATACATTTTCCACAATTATCAACATCTCGTATAGAATTAGAGCTTCGTGCTCGTTTTTTATCGGTGAATGCTTCATGTTTTAATTTTTTTTAAACATGGTCGGGAACAAAATGAGGTCTCCTAGTTATTTATTAATAACAGTGAGAAGATTAATTTCTCTGGACTGAATTAGAGGGGGTTGTTTTTTTCTTGAAGTAACTGGGTTAGTAAAGAAGATGTGATTCTCCAGAGCAGTTTTAGTGATAGTAATCTTTGTTTTGTCCTCATCATGATGGTAGCTTCGCCGCCGCCCGGCGACACACGCAGCTGATATTTAACAAGTATGACATAGTAAGAACGTGATCAACAGCGTAGCTCTCAGGTTAGCTTCTCGCTAACCCTAAAGAAGGCGAAGAAGATGGAGGAGATGCTGCAAAGCCGATGTTCTGGCATCAAGGTTTGAGCTCTTATTGTGAAGGTCTGAAGGAAGTAATCGGCGAGTCAACAAAATAAACCAGTCGGCGTTCAAACAGCGATCAGCTCCAGTCCTGACGGTTTTACGCTCTTCAAACACGTAGACCTCTGCGTAGCCGCTAGCTCACGTAGCAATAGCAGGTAGCAAGGGGGCTTGAGGCTGAGACGCGGTTCCATCGAGGATTCTGACCTGGGTCCGGAGATCCATCGGGAACACCAGACTTGGCAGACACCTTAGCATGCTGCCAAGGAAAGCCAAGCAATCTGACTGACTGAAAACACACCCAGACAGAGCGAGGACCCCAGAGCTGGAACAGACGCTGGTCAGAAATCTTCAGTTTTAACCTCCTCTGACGCCATCATGGAAGCTCAGGATGGCTGGTTCCCATCTCAGCAGACACACTTACAATTCAGCCGCCTCCAACCTCCAGCTGCTCTGTTTACATCCAACTAAACTTAAACTGTTAGCCTGGAAACGTAAAACCAGTTGGCCTCACTGGTGGAGCTCTTTACTAACCGGACCAGTCATCTGATGCCGTTCTAATTGTTCCACGTTTTATATTCCATATACCTTCCTCATAGTCC
Organism: Orestias chungarensis; assembly: GCA_032876305.1. NCBI lineage: Eukaryota > Metazoa > Chordata > Actinopteri > Cyprinodontiformes > Cyprinodontidae > Orestias > Orestias chungarensis. The sequence continues at coordinate 190,862 of JAVLVB010000710.1, read as the reverse complement.
GAACGTCATTGTCACCTTTTATCCGATTTTTCCCGCCACCAACGTGCGTCGTAATTGTGAAGCAGAAGTAAATCTGGACGTAAACAATGTCCGAAGCAAGCGGTGCCAAGTTTAGATTCCCCCCCCCCACCCCCCCCAGCTTCCTCTCGTTCTGATATTGTGACGATACGGCCGACTCCCATCGCCCGACGACTTCAACGACTTAAAACTTCACGAGTGTTGTGATAAAACAGCAAACAAGACCCGCGCAATATCAATGTTGCAAACGCTGATATTGCAAACGCAGCGACTTTATTTTTGCCATAGTTGGTGCAGCCCCAAGTTTATCCACCGTTTACATTTCTGAGACCTTCTAAAACATCCCATGAATGGATTTTCCTTCAGCAGAGCAGCAGCTCAGCGTGGGACTCCACACTCGAACACGTTAGCAGGATGTCGTCACCGTCGACCGAGCACTCGAGTTCACGGACGGGGTTCCTCCCCGTGACAAGCGGCAGGATATGAAAACACTCCAGGATGCAACTGGTGGATTGTGAAATCCCTGCTATGTAACGGCAGAGTGTGTAAAAAAAAAAACTGAAAAAAAAGTCACGAGACATTAAAAACCTCAGACAACGATCCCGAAACAGCCTCAATCTGCTGGATCTCAGCTGTCTGGATAGATCAGAGCAGATTTAAAGACTCAAAAATCAGGATCATCATCCATCAGAGATCTGATTGGTCTATATGTCAATATTAGTTCTACTTGACTTGAGTGCTAGATTTAATACAGTCGGTCATATTTTATTATCTCGAGTAGAAAATTGGGTTGGCATCTCCGGTGTAATACTCAGCTGGCTTAAATCTTACCTGGCCGACAGAACCTTTTGTGTTTTCATAGGCACTTTTAAATCCAAACTGAATGAAATTCCCTACGGAGTTCCCCAAGGGTCCATCCTGGTGCCGCTTCTTTTCAATATTTATATGCTTCCATTAATTCAAATTATACGAAATAATAACATAGAATACCACAACTATGCCGACGACACACAACTGTACATTAGTCTTTCACCAGGAGACTACAGTCAGGTTCCAATACTCACTAAATGTATTGAACAGTTTAATGTCTGGATGAGCCATAACTTTCTCCAAGTAAATCAAAACAAAATATTAGTGTTTGGACCAAAAGAACAAAGATTAAAAATAATTACCCACCTTCAATCAGTTGGTTTAAAATGCTCTGACAAAGCCAAAAATCTGGGGGTGATGATGGATCCCGATCTGAACCTCAATAACCACATGAAATCTATCATAAAAACATCATACTACCATCTCAAAAATATTGCTAAAATTAGACGACTAATGTCCCCACAAGATTCTGTGAAATGAGTTTGTGCCTTTGTCTTTAGTAGACTCGATTACTGCAATAAAACAGCTCCAGCTCCTCCAGAATGCTGCTGCAAGAGTCCTAACTAAGACAAAAAGAGATCAGCATATCAGTCCCCTGCACTGACTGCCTGTTGCTCAGAGGATAGAATTTAAAATCTCCTTAATAGTTTATAAAGCACTTCAAAATAGACACCCAGACTACATTTCAGATCTTCTTCAACCCTATATACCACTCAGACTGTTAAGATCATCAGAATCAAACCTATTAACTATACCGAGAGTCAGAACTACACATGGTGAAGCAGCTTTCAGCTACTATGCTCCAACACTCTGGAATAAGCTTCCTGCTCACTGTAAAACTGTCGCTACTTTGGATTTATTCAAAACAAGATTAAAAACCTTCTTAGTTGAAGTTGCCAACTCTTAAATTTTTAATTCTACTCATTCACTATATTCAAAATTAATGCTTGCTTTGTTTATTTTTAATCTGCTTGATCTTTCATTATTTATTACTACTATTATTATTGTTATTATTTTATTTATTTTTATGTTCTTGTTGTTTTTAACTTTTTTGTATAAGCACTTTGAATTGTCTTTGGCTGAACGGTGCTATATAAATAAAGTTGCCTCTATATGTTCCTAACAGAGATCTGATTGGTCCATAGTGGCTCCAGCTCTCCTGATCCATCTCTGTAGTTCTGCTGCTGGAAGACAGTTTAATCAAATCCTCTCTCTGATACTTTCTTCTTCTTCTTCTTCATCTTCTGTTCTCCTGTTTCCATTAGTTCCTGCTATTTTAGGCTTGTTCCTGTTAATAGGAGTTGTTCCTTTCCACGGTCGCCGCATGCTGCAACTCACTCCTCCAAAAAATCTGGTGGGATTTCTTTTTAAACTAATAAACTGACTGATAATCTGGGATTAGCTGGAATGAACATAAGATTGGACGGAAATGTCTTTAACTGAAGCGTTAAGAGACGACATCTCCTGGACCGGCGCTGTAGAAACAACGTGAGCTCGCTCCTGGACCCAGTTCGGGTGGCTGAAGTTTACACAACAACTGCCGAGACGTTCTGACGTGGATCAGTGTGTGAGAACAGCGGGGTCGGGCAGAATCTGTGTACACGAGACACACGGCAGCGCCGTGACCTTCAATCAACAATCAATCGTTTTCACATACGACCAGACGGAGTCCGGCGGGGACCATCTCTGTGGACATCGTCTGCAGGGCACGAGTGTGACTGAGATAACGCGCTGCGTGAAAACTTTTAAGCGGGGTTATTCATTTCTCCACAGCTTGAGAGCGTACATCAGGAGCTATCATTATTTTTTATCTGATTCAGATTTAATCAACATTTCATCTGCCCTGCGGCACATCCAATTTTCTGGTCAAATCCGCAGCCTGCCACTGTTTGTTAGGCCCCCAATAAAAACTAACGAGAAAACAAATTTGATTATGCGACTGAATTGAATCTTTAACAGACTTATTTAGAAGCAAAGTTACTTGGAAACGATAAAAGCCGTACCTAATTAGATGAGCGAGTTTGATATGATGAGTCGGCACAACGAGGCTCGCTGCTTCGTCGCCGCTAACGCTAACCCACACGACCACCCAATGAACACCTGCCAGCACACACAGCTATTATGTAAGTGTGTGTCAGGAGGACTTTCTCAGATGCTTCAGCTGCGATCATCCATCCAGCTGAACACCCCCGTGTCAGCTGTGGAGATATATGTGAGACGCAGCTGCAGAGTGAACCCAGACAGCGACGGGCAGAACCAGAACAAGGTTAGAAGCAGGTGGAGCATTTTGCCGGGTCTGCTGGACCGCCGTGCTAACGCTAGCCATGTGCTTCCTGTAGCTAGGTCGCTTATAACCGAGTACAATTTAGTGTTGGACGTGTTTCATTGCAGTTTTCACCAGATTGTGACAGAAGACCGGGTCAGAACCAGAGCGAGAAGGCAGATCGGTGCAGAGCATCAAACACACATCTGGTACATTTTTAAATGATCCCACTGGCTGTTTTATTAGTTGTAGTTTTTGTAAATTCCCGGGTAAAGTAACTTCTCCTGTTCTTATGCGGCAGTTTTAGTTTGTTGCTGTGAGAAAACACTAATTGCTCGAGTTAATGTTCGTAAAATGTCCAGGATTTATCACCTTTTTCATTTTTCAAACCATCTGCAGAACCGAACGGAGTAATGTCGGCTGCTGACGAGTTGGACAGCGCAGAAAGCTCGGCAGCATCAAAACGGGTCGCCATGGTTACCTCTCCTCACCCTATCGGGCGCTCAGCGGTGGGGGTTCGATTTCTGCCCCGCAGGCTGTGATCGTCACGTTTAACGCAGTTTTTTTCTTTTATATCTGAATAATTGACCGGTTAACTCCTATTATAATTTGTAATCCCTACTGAGAGGTGAGCGGTGGGGAGTTTCTGCTTGGTGGTAAACGCGGCCGGATTCAAATCTTTCACCACAATAACCTTTTAATGACGACAACTATAAATTCTGCAGTGAAAACCAATTTAAAACGTTGGTCTTTGGAACGGCGGGGACAGTTAATCTCTGGTTCCCTTTACCGATGCTCTAATTTATCGTTGTGTCGATAGAAATGACAACCACAAAAATAACCAACTGAACATTCAGCCAGTTCTTTATGGAGATTAATTAAACTAAAACGTAACCCAACGGCTCTCCCTGGACGGGCAACGGAGCGACAGTGGAGAGCAACAACTATCGCAGTTAACGACAAACTGGGTGGCGAACGCGATTTATGACAAAGTTGGTAAACTGCCTCTGATTATTCGCGCAGCTTTGGCTGTAGATCTGCTCCACCGCCTCAGCTCCCCGGTGGCCCATTAGAACCGCCAGCTACGGCGGTGTGACTGCGGAGTACCCAGAGGTAACCCCTCCGTTCCAGCAGGGGAGCCCCTTCCTGCCATGAAATAATGATGAAGGCCAACAGCTCGATTAGAGAACGGCTCTGCTGAGGTTTTCCCCCCTCACCTCCATATAGGACAGCGCTGCTAACTCGGCGCATTAATAATTGATGCTAACTTACGTAAGAGGCGGCGTGTGCTGCTGGCCGCGTTTCAGGGCCGGGGATTCCTTCTGCTCAGGTTTTTTTTTTCTCTGACAATCGGTGAAGCTCAGCTTCAACCTGTTTAGTCAGGACGGCCATATAATAACATTCTTAACATTCTCGTTTGTATTAATGTGGTTTTCTTCTCAACAGAGAAGAACGTCATGAATATAAAACCGTTTATCGAATTTCTTCTTCTGCACATCGTAAACCGTTCAAAAGGCCGAGCTGATGGGTCGGGAAGCGGCTTCCCTGGCGAGAGATCAACAGGACACACCCGGTCAGCGTCTGTCACTTCCTGTGGCCGTCAGCAGCGTCGCTAGACACGAGCGCAGACTGAACGTCTGCAGGTAAGCGCAGCCGTCCCGCAGCGTCGCTGCCGCTCCACCAGAACAGGCCGAGAACAACATGGAGGCGAGATATTATTGTTGTTCCGGTGTCACATGACGAGACGACCAGCCGTCATTTTCCGCTCTGTCGATTTCTCTCCCCGTCTGCGTCGGAGATATGGAGCAACGAAAACATCGCCCGCTGGCCTGAGATGGGCGTCGCCTGGACAGGAGATTTATTATGTCCAGACAAACGTCATCAACACGACGGCAGCTCTGGAGGTTTCACTCCAGTATTTAGCCGAACTCTGATGTTTCTGTGTGAACGGTTCACGCCTCCAAAGCAGCCAGAAGAAGAACGTAGGCGTCTCCCGGCAGCGGCGTATTTATGGCAGTAATGACAGACGCCGCCGTCTGTGGACGGATGTTAAAGTTGCTGAGCCCACCGTTTAGTGGAAGTGAAAAAGTGCATTTTTTCCCCATGTCAAACCCTGTTTTGTCATATAAACATCACAACGATAGACCTGGGATAGGTCAGTCCCTGTAAAATGAAGGAGAGGGCGGAGAGTACGCAGGGGTGCACATAATCCTTAAAAGCCGCCAATCCACTGCATAAATAGCATCTTAGCGCAAAAATTGCACTAAAATTTAAATTGGCCTGATTTTACAGATTTTTTTTCTCAGAAATTTGAATTAATTTATTATTTTCTTACTTCTGATTGACAATAACCCCGCCCCAGCAAAAAGGGAACGGTCCGGCACGTCGCGTAGTGACGTCATCACCTCCGTGCGCCACCATAACAAACACGTTTTGGTCCCTGCAGCGGCGGCACATCAGATCTGGATGTGTCAGATCTGCCCCGTAAAGCAATTAAAGCAAATGGACTGAAGTTCACTAGTCTAAAGTGTTAGGTTAGCACGACTACACCTAGCCTAAAGCTTTACAGTTAGCATGCTAACACTAGCTTAAAGCGTAGTCTAACTAGTAAGCAAGTAAAGCAAATGGACTGAAGTTGATCCAGCGTCTTACTACAGGAGCTTTGAGTTAGTTACAACTGGCTTTGTTCTTAGACAGATTCTGGATTTCAGGACTAAGCAATGTTCATATTTAGCTCATACTGCGTTATAGATGACCTTAAATGGTCCAAGACTCTAAGTTAGCATAACGGGACTAAATAACTGGCTCAGCTATGCTGCTATGTTAAGTCATGTTTGTTGTTTACTAGATGTGGGAGAGGCAGGTTTATTCTCCTACATTTGGAAACAACTATTCCCACGTTTTCCACACTTTTACGCATATTTTAATTGCAGAAAACAGGACGAAATGCAGCAGAAATGACCACAAAAATCAAGGATTTTGCCCACGTTTTTTCCTGCAGGGACTGATATATTGTGCTGCCCCGGCCCAAAATAAACTGGTTAAAAATGTATAAATAAACACATTTAAACAGAAATGGCACGATTGCAACATGAAGGTTGCAACCTTAAGGCCAATTTCTGAAGTTTATTAACAAAAACTGTTCGACTTCTGGTATAATTTCTCTCGAATGACTCGACCAACACAACAACTCGTTATGCTTAATTAAACGACATGTCACTAAATACGATATATGTAAAGTGAGCCTGAAGGCAAACCTGCCTGAATAATCGTCTCCTGCCGATCCAGAGCGGCGGCTGACATGGACAGACCTGCATCAACATTACAATGATCTCCACCTTTTACAGGCAGCACACTAGCAGCTATTAACACCAAGAAAAACCACACAACAATGATAATCAAGCTACATTTCTGGTTCCGTGAATGCCTCGTTTGATTTCTATTGTTAGCGACTGAAACCGCGACCAAATGGAAAGACCGGTGCGCAACAATGAATCATCCGGGTTAATTATTCACACAAAGCTAGAAGCAAACAGGGAACGGTCCGGCGGCAGGTCGGTCGGCCTGGAATCAGTGCGTGTGGGCTCTGGAGGAGCCAGAACTGGTTTCATAATCATCCTCTCTCTCTCTCTGTTGCAGGTGAGTCAGCATGTACAACATACCAGTCAATAACCAGACCAGCCCGTCGTCTGCAGACATGGGTCACAATAATCAAACATTAGCATGTAAAACTGTAATCACGCTAGGAAACAGAGACATGGATGATATCTGATATATATCAGAACATCTTCCTACGCTGATAATGGTAAATATTGATAAATATCAGCATATCTGTCCATCTTTCCTCTATAATCTGCTCCGTGTGACCTTTAGCGTCCAGTTCCGATATTTTCACCTTGGAAGAAAAATCCCAAATCCTGCCACTTCCATATCGTCAAATATGCATCTGATCATTTATTTTTATCAAATTTCTGCAGTCAGAACTGACTTTTCTGTCACCGACGTGAGACGTGCGCGTCATGATTGCGCGGCGGGAGAAGAAATCTGGACTAAGCAACGTCCGAAGCGAGCGACGCCGAGTTCAGCGTCCTTTTTATTCAAACCCAAATTGAAGATGTTAGAGCAAAAAAAAAAGCGTGAACATGAAATCTAAATTATAAATCTGTATTCATGCAGAGGAGAGGTTCATTTATGATTGTGGCTCGTTTGCTTCAAATCTGTCGTGAAGAGAGGAAGTAACTCTGACATTCATGAGGGGAAAGACTAGTGGCTGAGCTGTTTGTTTTATTTGTTCCCTCAATCACTGAATAACAACTTTAAAATGTTGATTCTTCCATTAAAAAGCAGGAAAAAAAACTATTTCAGCAGAGCTGAGAAAAAAAGAAAGAAAGTTAAACTCAGCGCCGCTCGCTTCGGACGCTGTTCGCCTCCAGATTGATCATGTCTGGCTGAGGGCTTGTGAGTCACAGCCCGATTTGAAATCGCATACAGATTTGATTTAGTCCATTTAGAATGGAACCATCTGGATTTATGGGAGCGAACACGTCAGATCTGATCCTGAGCGAAGACGCGCGGGTCCAGCATGCTACGGTTCTAACTGCTGCTGCTGGTCCGGTCCTGGTCCGGTCTCCGGATAATCTGGTCACGTTTCAATTCGATATAGAAGGTTTGATGGTTTCCAGGGTCAAAAATCACGATTCTGAGAGAGAAAGAAGTCCTCAGAGAAACTTCAAACTACCCCCCCCCCCCCCACCATCTAGAACCTCTGCATCTAGAAGTATAGCATCTACAACCTAGGCAGCTAGAACCTCTGCATCCAGAACCTCAGCATCTAGAAGTATAGCATCTAGAACCTCAGCATCTAGAACCTCAGCACCTAGAACATCTGCATCTAGAAGTATAGCATCTAGAACCTCAGCATCTAGAAGTATAGCATCTAGAACCTCAGCATC
>JAVLVB010000710.1:129566-182659 GCA_032876305.1 Orestias chungarensis | reverse complement strand
GCATCTAGAACCTCAGCATCTAGAACCTCAGCAGTTAGAACCTCTGCATCTAGAACCTCTGCATCTAGAACCTCAGCAGCTCTGCAGCTGACCCAGCAGCAGCGTGTCCTCTGGAGGTCACCAGCCTTAATGCGGGATCCCTCCCTCCTCCTCACGCAACATGCGGGACACACCCAGGCAGGGTGGTGACGTCATCACGTCTGTCTGCGCTAAAGCTCGTTAATTACAATAAAACTGTGAACGATTGTGGTTTCCAGCCTGGCGCTTAGAAACCACTCCGACCAACAGAACCAGCCCAGCGGAGAAGCCAGAGCCAGAGCCCGAGCCAGGCTTCCCCGGCCAGCGCGCCGCCCTACCGGGAGCACTGGGAGCAGCTCCTGGGTCCTGACTGGGACCAGCTGGTTAAAAATGGCTCAAAATCAGAGTTGATTTGCTGCTGAAGCAAGAAACGAAGCGGAAGTAAAAAAGCTACAATTGAAATAATAAAGAAACTACATTACAAACAATAAAAGCAACTTTGTTTCAAAATCGACGATCAAAGCACAAACCGAACCGAGCCGCCGGCGGGAACCAGCCGAACCGCTGCGGCTCCGTCCGCGGCTCCGGGCTCGGTTCGGTTCGTTCCAGTCGACAGAAACGACCCAAACCCGACAGTGAAGCAGAACCACCAGGTCGGCTCAGCCACAAGTGGACCGGATAAAGTTCGGCCAGGCACAAACCAGACGGTACCTTCAACAGGAGGTCCGGTCCAAAGCGTGCTCTCCGACTCCCGGTTCTGGTTCTTCTCCCGGCGGCGAACCTTTAAAAAGCTTCAAGTGCGTGTAGGAGCTGGTTCTGGTCCGGACGGCAGGAAACAAAAACAACCTCAAAGAAAAAACGAGCCGAATCTCCGCGGAGGCTTCTGGGAGAACCGCCGCTCCGGTTCCGACGCTCTTGACTCGCTGGTTCCGACGCCGTCTGGCTGCAGAGAACCCGGAGCAGCGTAGCTGGGTGGGCGGGGCCAGCGCTCAGCTGCTGGAGGAGGTTCCGGACGGATCAGAGCCGCAGAACCGGGTTGGGTTGTCGGCAGGCTGCTGCTGGCTCCCAGCAGGGCCGCTGCCAGCTTTAGGGGCCCCCGGGCAGGAGCTGCGTTTGGCCCCCTGGGTTATCCAAGCGTTCAGAAATGAAACATCTGGAGTTTAACTGCATAAAAAATAAATAAAAATTAGAATTTCAGTCTCAAAACTTCCAGATCCAGTAAATGTTGTTCTTGTTTATGTAAACATCTCTGGTGTTTGGATTATTTCTGTTCAGGGATCATTTTAACCGTCACCCTAATCTCTAACCTCCTCAGATCAGGACACCAAACAATAAATTTACACGGGAACATCTGGAGCTGCCAGGGGTGTGAAAACTTTTGTGGTTTTGTTTTTCCAACCCCAGAACGTCGGTCTGCTGTCGTTGCTTTAAAGAGCTTTATAAATAAAGTTGGATTGAATGACCTTAGATGGCTGTTCCACTGGTTTTTAGTCATTTTGGTTCAAAGCTGCTCTGAAATATGACCCCATATTTAAATGTTCTTGTTGATTCATTTTTTAAAAACAAAAGTTTTATCATTTAAAGCTGATTTAAATCAAACTATGCTCACTTTTCTTTTTCATCGTTAAATTAATACGTCTTCCAACTGGACGAGTCTCGTTCGTTTTCTTTGTTGGCTAAAACACCAGAGCAGGGTTTGTCTGACTGGATGAAGTCTGAGGAGAAACGTACGATCAGGACAAGACGAAGGAAACTGAGGGGAAAGCCAAACCCGACACTACTCGCTTCGGACGTTGACTGCGTCCACATTCACAACGGTTGCATTAAAATGGTTGCAGGTTGGTTTAAATACATTTATTGGATTTGTAAGCACGTACATTTAGTGTGCTTGTGTGTGTTTTCCCAGTCCATGGTTTCTGTATATTTTAAATTTGTTTACCTGCTGTTCCTGGGTGCGTGGCCAGAGCTAAGGATGTTAAAACCAGCGCGCCGCAGGTGCAGCAGCTACGGGTCTTCGTCACCCCAGTAATTTCGTTTGTGCTCATGTACCCCATGTGTGTGAATGACTATAAACGATTCTTATTCTGATTCTGATTCTAAACAGTGATTGGACTGTACCACTGCTGGAGAGAGGGGTTTAAAAAAAAAGTTTTTTCTTATTAAAGTGACGACTTGTATTTAACGTGCAAATACAAATATGGTGTTTAGTGTGTTAACAAATGTAGCTGTACTGTGATATTTGCAGTCATTGATTGTGTTCTGTTTAGTTTCCACTAGTGTGTCTCTTCATGATCAGCCAGCACATAAACATGTAAACATTTCCTCTCTTTGTTTACAGTTTAGCTAATATCTAAAAATATACATATATACTACTTGAATCGTTGAATTATTGCTTCAAAGTAAAAAAAAGAACTAATTATTTTTCACCTTCATTGTTTGGGAACTTTTTTATTATTTTTACATTAATTTCCACGGATATCAACCTAAAACATAAAAAAATCATATTTTTCAAATACGTATTACGTTTGTTTTTAATTGTAGCATTTCTGACCACCAAAGCTAGCCCGGCATCACCACCTTACAACACTTACAGTCAGTGATCAGTATGAAAATGTAGAGGAAAGAAAACTCTGTTTTTCCTCCCTCCTGACATTCTGTGGGGGTGTTAGCATGGTGCTAACATGCTAGCATGACTTCTCATCAACATGTTGCCTGGAGATGATTCCAGTTGCTCAGCTGGTCGAAGTGAAAGCGATAAACGTCGTCGGTGGAGGCTGGAGGTGAATTCAACGAACCCGGATCATGGAGCGGGCGCTACCCGTAAGGGGATCCTCTGTTGCCCCCGTAAATGTGAGCGAGGACCGGTAGCCTCGCCTCCTCTCCACACGCTGTTGTCACAACACAGCGCTGTTTGGTGTCAATACGTCCTGCAGAGGCGTGACGGAGGAGACAGGAGAAAGGGGAACGCCATCATCAGGGAGAACATCTTCAGCATCAGAGGCCTTACCCTAAACGTCACAAACACAAATCTTATCCCTCAGGTTTGTGAGTATGGATCCGATGTTGTTGCTGCTGTGGTTTGCTTGTTTTCATTGTGTAGCTTGTTGCTAGACATCATTAGCCAAACACAGACTGTAGATGTATTTCATTTTTACAAATAGTGTGTGTGTCAACTTTTAAAACAAAGATCTGAAAAGAAACGCCTTTAAACCTGGACCTGCGTAGGTGAACTTGGTTTATATTTCTGGAGCAGCAATACAACCAAATGGTGCCCGATCGATCCATCGATCGAGAGAGGAGTTTCATGTCGATCACACGGTATCAAAGAAGGTGGATGACCGCGTCAATCCTTCTGTTTGGTTTTTTGATCCACATACCGGGAAGCTAACAATATTAGCTTTACGTTAGCCGCCTTAGCAAACTAACTGCGCCGTTTTGCGAGTCTCTCTTAGCAGCAGAGGCGGAGCTCAAAGGGGGGCCGGGGTGGCACGGGACCCCCCTGAAATCGACATATACATACACAAACATGTATATGATGTATTTAAGGGGTCAGATAATAAAATGCAAGAAAAACTCATATGTGTTATAGATTATATTTAAATTATGCTTCATCCTAAAGCACAAAATATACAATAATGATTTAAATAATATAAAATAAGTAGGCGTTTTTTGTGTGTAGATTCCTTAGGATTGGTCATCTTTTACGTAGCTCGCAAGCTGGAAAAGTGTAGGCCTGATCTAGCAGAAACAAAACCAGACCTGTGGAATAACAGAAACTGATGCAAAATGGAAGCAACAGAAGAAGAAAGTATTAGGGTGAGAAGAAACGTTCGGACTGTCCTTCATCAGCCTCAGCCTGCGGCAACAGAGAGGAGAAGCCGGCCTCAGATCCAGACAGGAGGGAGGTAGAACCAGGAGAAATAGAAATGTTTGATTTCAGAACATGGAAGGTTTTAGAACGGCAGCTAATGTCTGAGGAACAACCCCTGAAAAGCCCAAGACTAGTTTAAAAGATAAATCCCCCCACATGTCTGAGAGCCGCCACCTGCTCCTATCACCTCATCCGTCCTTCTCTAGTTCCAATCATAACAGCAAACAGTCGAACTCTATCTGTGGAGTCCCGGGGGATTCAATCGAGTCATTAACTTTGCAGCAATCCTTCATCCTAAGCAAGCATTTGATTACCGTGGAGAGAAATGACTCCGTATTTGCATAAAACAACAACTCCAGTGTGGAACCAGAACCAGGCTCAGACTTGAGAGACAAAACTAAAAGGCACAAAATAAAAGCAAGCAGCTCGACCCCGAGCGGAACATTTTTAACTCCAATATGTTTATCAACACGCGACCCTGACACCGCGCCTCAAACACTCCAAAGGTCGTTCGGCTTCCTTTAAATACTGAGGAGAAACATCCTGAGAGACCGAGCTGAGGGTAAAGAGTCACCTCTCCATCTGTTCATGGAGGCAGCAGGAGTTCACACACGCAGGAATGTTTCCTTCACTTCTGAGGACACCAACAACGTTTCACTGTCAGTCTCAGTAAGAAATGAACCGATTAAAGACCGCTGGCCGGTCTGTACGCTACGCTTTAATCGTTTTACGTGGAGAGGTCGATTATTTGGGGTTTAAAACACATAACCATCAGAACTCGTTCATGTCCCCATAATCCAGAGGAGGGACGAACACACTCAGCAGAGGACAAACGGAGGTGAATGCTTCCAAGTGACCGAAATCTTTAAAGGGCTCCTTCAGAAATGCTTGTTTTCCGCTTGCACACCATTGACTTTTCTGGTAAATCATTTCTGAGTCAACCTCAGATGACACAAACCAGAAACTATGGATGGATGCGGATGTCTGCAGAGGAATGGCGTCGTTCATCATATCGGTGCCTCTGCACCACCGATTCAAGCTGCTGTTACCACTTACCTGGTTGGGGGGGGGGTGTCCATGTCAGGGTCAGAGGGCAGGAGGTGGGTCCAGTCTGGGGAGGATGCCAGTCCATCACAGGATGACACTTGTCACTGACAACATCGAGGTTAATTGAAGAAGATTTTATTTAACCATGAAACTTTCTGCCTCTCTCTTCTTGCTCCGGTTTCATTTCCTGATCCCGCATGTTTCCGATCCTCCTTTGATACTTTCGTCTTCTTCTACTCTCCCATCCGCGTTAGTTTCTGTTAATCCAACTGTTAAGTTCTCACCTTAGCAGCCGCGCCTGGTCTGTCGTTCTGTTAGCAGCATCATCACCTGCCAGAAACTCAACGTTCTCCAACTACTGCTATCAACTTCTACAATCATTTAACCTATTTATTGATAACGAGGAAAAATAAATGTTGAATTGAATTTAAAATTCTCTTCATAACATATCTTCATAACCGTATCGTCTGTTTCAATTTAACCGGCACTAAGCAATTTTGAGGAGGGTGGCAGGAACCCTGCCTTCCACACAAAACAACTACAAATGTGCCGATTGCTTCACGGCAAACGTCACTTCACCTGTTTCTTATCTCCAACATCATCGTCTGACATTGTGTCACCACATTTAGATTCATCATCTCATTGCTATTCATCCTTCACACAGACGCTGGAAACAGAAATGTACTTCAATCCAACCGATCAGGAATTTTCCAGGATATGCGCTGGTGCTCATGGGAAATGGACTCTTCCTCCAGGCTAAAACTCTTCTGTCCACAGTGGGTCGATCAAAACTGAAACTTCTGTAGTGTTGCTTTAAATCATTGTGTAATAATGGGTCTGCCTACCTCCTGCTGCTGTTTGGGTCCTCCACTATCAACAACCACCACAGACAGTGTAGAAAGTATCCCTGGCCCAGTCCCTTGGTGGTTATATGCGTTTCTTTTTTATCCTTTCAGATTATCTTTAATGCTAAGCCTTCTTTTGCTCCTGTTCACCGTTAACACTTCCTCTCCACTGTAGCCCCATCCTTTCCTCACTACAGGTTATCACTTTAAAGTTAATAGCTCGTTGAAAATGACGCCAATAGGACAGAGACGTTGGTCCTTTCTCCCGCTCAACTGCATTTGCCAAACACAACAGGAATCTTGTTTGGTTTTGATTCAGATATCAGCGCTACTTCAGACATGATCCCCCGGTTGATCTATAGAAATCTGTTCCTGCTCTTATCACGTCCACCTTATAAAAAAAAGAAGGGGCCTTTACGTCACTGGAACATTTTTCCCTACCTTGTTTGTTTTTCTGAGTTTGTGGAGGTTTTAAAACCCAACTTAAACTCTTTTGTTTCCCCAGCGTCTTATGTAAAGACCACATTTCTTTTTTATGCCTTCTTTTTTTGAGTTTAACTCTAAATCTCTGTTGCTCATCACTTTCCTTGCATACTTACCTTCTCTGGATCAGTAGACGTTAAATAACAATCTAACTTTGAGCTGTAAAACTTTGTGTAGTCGGGTCGAACTAAAGATGAATCCAATCTCTGTATAAAATATCTCAGATTAGGGCTCATATTAGAAAAAATGAATGAGTGTGATTGTTTCTAATCCTGCTAAATATATACTGCAATTTGAAAAACTGGACAGTTGGCTTGAATCATTTTTGGTTTTCAGGTTAAACGATCTAACCACTTTTTTTTCATTTGTCTGTATTGAGAGTAATTCTTATTGATAGGGCTGGACGATATTAGGAAATATTATGCCAGGGACAGGATGAATGAATGAACGATTACTTTATTTCGGTTTAAAAACAAAAATAAAATCATATTTTTACAAAAGGATCCATCAGACAGCAACCAAAAAGGGAATAGGCTGAAGCCTCAAGGCTTATTTTTTCCTATCCTGTTGCATCATAAGAATAATTCACAATGGTAATAGTACATAATTATAAAACACGTAATAACTTCAACTAAAAAATCAAATTCAATCAAATTTCATTGTAACCTTTGATCATTTTAGATTTTAAAGTCTTCTGAAAAATTAAGGTACACATCTTTATTTCATCGTTTAATCCGTTCCGCACCCAAAGCTGACACACATCTGTACTTGAGATTAGCTCTGGCTTTGTAAGTTTCAAACATTAGTAACCCCCTTAGGTCATAAATCCCCCAATATGTTAATGTTTGTGATTTGTAGAATCACGACATCCAACCCCATTTATTATCCTAACAGCTCTTCTCTGCAGTTTAAAGGATTGCTAAATTACAATGAAAGTACCAGTTTCCCCGTGTGCCTATTTTTCTCCTTCCTCTCCTCTTCGCCGTGCTTCCATCACTCTTTGACCTTTACTGCTTTGGGGAAAGTCACCGGCGACCATCCGCTGGGACTATCCGCTTGGACCATCCACTGGCTAAATATTGCATCGGCATTGAAAATGCAAGTTCGCGACACTTGTTGTGTTGACAAACAATCACCGCGGTCCAAGCAGATCCTCGCAATCTGCTCAAACACTGACATGGCCATGGTGATGTCTCTGAAATGTATTGTGCTGAATCAGAGAAAGGAAAACTGAAGGAAAGCGTCTGAAGCAAGTCATCTGATAACAAACTCAGCTTGAACTACATTAACTGTCACCAGGTGACGCATCAGCCTGGAGGCGTGGTGTGGGAGGAACCCGCCGGACGCTTTGATTGATTGGATGACGGGGGCCTTTGCTGCTCTACCTGCCGGAGGGATTTTCCTGAGAAACTTTTCGGCATTCTTTTTAATTAGAAAGTGGAGGGTGTGATTCAACTCCAGCAGGCTTATGTAAGGCGGTGACTTCCCGGGGTCGGGTTCCACCTACACGGCAGCCAGCTGACAAAACGCCGTTTAGACAACCACTTGAGCTGGAAACATAAAGCTCTCCATATGTGCACTGAAAAGGGTGACTGGATGTTGTATCCATGGCTACCTTCTCACGTAATCTGTATTATTTTTATCACAAAAGCCTTTTCTGTTTCTCCTCCGGCTAACATGATGCTGACACGCTCACAGTCGCACCAGAGAGGCTCGGTTACACACAGAGCATCCCATTGTATTGAAACCGGAGGATTTCTAATTTCAAGAGACAAGCAAGGAGCTGCAGAGCTTCTCTGTGGTCGAACTTGTTATCGCTGCGTTCCTCTTCCCCCGACCAAGCGGAACGTCTCGTCCTGCAGATCCGAATGTTGACAACAACTGGTGGGAAAGTTCAAGAAGTAGAAGAAGCTCGTGATCCATCAGGCGTTTCGTTACGTACAGCTGATGCAACTTTTTAAAAATTTTCGATACGATACAAAGTCAAAACCAATATTGACCCGATACCAACTTATTTCAAGCATACTTTTGTTATTCTTGTAGGATTGATCAAATGATTACTCTGTTTGAGAACAACGGTTACCCACAATAGCTATTAGAAAAACTGGCCCATTCATCATTAACCAATTGGTTACAAACAATAAAAAATAAAATAAATGATGTAGTTGCTTTTGTTCAACTTTGCCGGCATGTTTTGCACTTCAATGAAAATTACTGCAGACTGAATGCCAGCTCGTTAGCAGAGGCTCCTCTTGTGATCACTGGATTCTGCTGCTGGATTAAAAGCTGACTGCAAGTGTCCGAGTGTTCATAGAAGATTTTAGACGTAAGAAGATGAAGTCCGAAACTCCAGAAAGATACTTGATATCTATATCGGATTAGGATGCCCCTAGAAAAAGAAAGATCTATGTATTGTTAAATTAGCTAAAGATTTAGTCTTTGTTTTTGCATTGTAAGGAGCCACTTTTAAGAAATGCCTGACAAACCATTGAACCATCTTTCTGCTAACTCCCCCACCGTCACAGGCGGATGTCTCGGGGGTCAGTAGGATTGGTAGATTTGTCCCCACCAATAAATCATTAAAGGAAACTGTGTTTTAATATAAATATAACATAATTAAATTTAAAAAAGAGCATTACGTTGTGATAGTACTTACCAACTTTCTGAGTTATTATTATGCATTTATGCAGCTTTTATCCAAAGCAGATACGACATTACGCTTAGCGCCAAGCTCCCAATAAGCTACATGGAAGGACATCACTGGTTTTACTGTTAGAGGCAACAGTGGAGACAGTAAGTAGAGCAGTAGAGGGTTCAGAGTTGAGGTAGGAGACGCTCTCCAAAGAGCTGAGACCTCAATCGTTTCTCTAAGGTAGACAGAGATGTGGTCAAACCATCGTTCCACTGTTGGGGACAGCGTTTAAAAAAAATTTGAGTCTGGTCTTAAACGTGGTTTAGATGCTGCTGGACGACAATCCACTGATGACTGGAATGACTAAGATGTTACATAAGCTTTAGCAAGAGTGTTGAACAAATGGGAGCCAAACGCTTAAGCACATTGTAGACTAACATCAGCTCTCTCTCTCATGTGGGCAGCGAGCGGTCGCCAGGGGAGCTTAATGACGCTCAGGAAGCCCCGGAGACACCATGTTTCTCTGTACCTCCATGAGCTGATAGATGGACGGATGGATGGATCCTGACCTCTTTGGAGGAACACAGGAACGTCTTGCTCCTTTTTATCCCTGTAAGGACCATTGTCAGTCATTTTAAACCAGTGATACTCGACTGTAGGCTTTTGGTGAGAAAAAACAAATCAGATATTTATTATTAATGGGAGATAATGCTGCAGAAAACAAGCAGGAATTATATGAATATGCCTGATTCCCTGGATACAGCTTCGTGTCCGACCTTGATGAAATGGGAAAGGTGTGCTTCTTGCAGGCCCATAAACATGACGCGTCCAGATTTATTGAGTAGTCTGGAGATCAAAGAGGACGTCCAGAAATGGGATATTTCTGGGCCCGAGCAAGGAAGCCATTGGTTTACTGAAACAAACCTTCCTGGATTACAAATAACGCTGTCCAGTTTCCCCTTTGCCTCTTTTTGCTTTAGAATATTGTTGTTTATTTTAACAGTTCATTACATAAAGAGTTAATGGACTCTCTTACTCACAGAACTTCATGTATCCATTTGTTTGGTCTCTATAGTCTGACATGTCGACTCATTGTTAATAGGGGCACAGGTTCGTTATCCTCTCTTTTTTTGGTCCCTTCTTGGACCCGGATACGGTTTCCCATCAATGCAGATTGTTTTCAAATCATAAACCTGTGGAGCTTTGCAGGAGTAGCCATGTTGGATCCAGGTGTGGGTGGACTGGTCTGTTGATTCCATGGTTTTAATACCTCAGTCCCACATGCAGGAAGCTCTCAGGAGAAACCAAATCAATAAAACACACCAATGGTAAACACCCAAGGTTGGATTTCCAGGGCTGATGATGACGAGGGAATATGGAGCAGGTGACGACGACGAAGAACCGCCAGGAAAGGAGCGTTGGGAGGTCAATGATGTTGGTGGCAAAAGTGGCGTTTAGAAGAACAAACCAGAGGCAGACGAGCAGGACAAGGCGAGATGGTCTAGATGAAGCTGGAGCTTTACGGTTAGCAGTCGTTGATATCAAAGGTCGGAGGTTATTGCTGGTCCACTTCTAATCAAGGAGCGTCCAGGAAGGAAATAGCAATCACAGGAGGAAACACTGGAAGGCTTAAGGTACATAATGGCTGTGCTGGCGTTTAAAAAGACTCGCTCCTGCTACACAGGGTGGGATCAGCCAGATGCACACCTGCTGCAGCCACAGTCCTGCAGCACTTCTCCTTGGCTCCCTCTACTGTGGTAAGTCAAGACAAATTCATCTTTTGAGCTTGATTAAACCATCCTGACTGAACTTCATGTTAACGTCGCCATAAAACCACAGACTCCACAGTTCATGAAGAAACTGAATTAAAAATAACTTAAAAAACAAAAAAACAAACAAAAAAGTTGATCTAGGAATAACAACAAACAGAAATGTGAGCTGTAGATTATTGATTGAGGAGCAGCAACAGGGTGAAACTGTGAGGAAAGAGAATGACAGACAGATTTAACCAAAACCCAAAATCAGAACTGAACAGGGTTCAAGTTAAAAAGTTTATAAAAAAACACTAAATCAGGAGCTACATGTAAGCATGAGGAACACAGGCCTCAAGAGGAGAGAAATGAAACAATAAATAGTCTAAAAATAGAGGAATGAAAATGGAAAGCAGGGAGCAAAACCCCAAATGCAGTCCTGAAGATTAGGATCGCGGGGCCATCAGATCTGTGGCGCACGCTCGACGTTTCCCAGCCAGCATCTCCTGCCAACATCCTCGGCACCGACGCTGCAGCGGCCAGCTGTCGGCTGAGGGATCCGGGTTAGCAGGCCGGGATTCCCTCCTGGCCCGGAGCTCTGCTGGAGGTCTCCATTGTGATGCTGGCTGGGGGGGCCATTAAACTTTCATCATCACTTTCATCGAGTTTCATCTCCCATCAGCTCCTTTTACGGCTCCTTTTTCTCTCTGCTGCTCCTGAAATAAAGCGGTCCTCAAACGAGGCGGAGATCATCAACATGCAGGAGGTAAATGCTTCTTCTGGACAGTTTTGACACGCCTGACTATATTAGGCTTAAAAATCGAGGAGGAGTTCATCTGTTACTATCAAAACTAACACTAACCTGGTTTTGGAAAACATTTTGTATGCAATATGTGATTTTTTTCCTCACATCAAAACTCTTAATTTACAACATTACAACTGATTATTTGTGAAAACGTCCTTTACCAGGATGCATGTAGAGAAGGCCTCAGATACCAGGTGGAGAGTCAGCCAGAGGAACTCATGATTTTAGAGTAGGGGATATGATCCTGGACTATTATGATGAATAGAAACTTCCTGCTTCTCTCTCTGCTCTTTGGCGTCGTAGTTCAGATACAAAAAACAACATTATTTCCTTGGTTACCGATCAGAACCAGGTTTAGAAGAAGAAGAAAAAGCAGGATTATGGTAACAGATTTACGACGTCGGGCTTCTACTGCGGCACAACTACGATGCACGTCTCACGTTAATGGTGCAAACATTGGATTAGGTGTGACGTGAGCGTTCAGACTGCCGCGTTAAAGCATGTCCCTTTATGTAGTTTATGAATCTGCGGTTGGACCAATCAACACGCCTGCCGCTCTCTGTGGGTTTTGGAGCTGGATCTTACATTGAAGGTTAGTTACCATGTCAACTAGGAATCTTGTGTGCAGAGCTCGGTCTGACGATGCGCCCGAAACGTTTGGTGGCATTGGATGTTTTTCCACCTCGAGTCCCCCCGGTGTGTCTCCTTGTATTGAAACCGGGTCGGGCTAATAATACGTTCTGCCATTCAGACTGTAAAACTGCTTCAGGCCAACTTGTGATTTGATTTTCTAACTGTGTCTTTGGAGAAAAAAGAAAAAGAAAATGACCCACAAATCAAATTAGTGCTGTGTTTTTTCTCCATATCGGGAAATCTGGGTCCTGAAACAGGAGCTCGGCAGTTTGATTCCTCGCAGACGCACAAAGAAAGACATAGTCCTTGTAGTCTGCAGCCAACTCTGAACGTGATCCAGCGTCTGCGTGAGACTCCTCGTTTGTGGGTCTCTGCAGTGAGACGTCAACACGTCAACACATCCAGCGTGTTCCCTCAGCAGCAGGAGGTGTGAAATGGCAGGTTTGGATCTTTTGTGTGTGTGTGTGTGTGTGTGTGTGTGTGTGTGTGTGTGTGTGTGTGTGTGTGTGTGTGTGTGTGTGTGTGTGTGTGTGTGTGTGTGTGTGTGTGTGTGTGTGTGTGTGTGTGTGTGTGTGTGTGTGTGTGGGCGGGTTCTGGCCTTTTCCCCTCCTCTCCCACGTCTTCCAGCTATGCCGCAGCATTAGCATGCAAACAGCAGCTGCAGTGCTGCACGCCATCGCTCACTGCAAACAGCGGTACAACCTCAGCTCCCACACACACACCCACACACAATGTCGCACTTTGACCATGTCCCCCTGTTCATATATCACAACATTGGAAGATACGCTGCACACGTCAATGAGACGCCCTCATTTGACATTCTGCCCACGCGTCGAGTGACACGCGCACATTTAACGACCCACGCACTGAAAATGGCGGCGCTGCTCAACTAGTTCACCAGATCCACGACGTCTTCTTTCGTTTTCATCCAAGTAAGGACCGCGGCAGCCGGAGATGAAGCTGCTCCCAGGAGTCTGTAGCGTGAAAAAAAAAAGCGAGGGTGAGGCATCGGAGGCAGGCGCTGAAGGGAAATTAATCTCCACCCATCAGGACGGCCGGAACATGAAAACGAAACTGCACGGCAGCAAAAGCAACGCTTGTGTTCTCACTGCAGGCAGACGCGGCCCACATCGAACCACCCAAATACCAACAAAAACTACATACATGTCCAAATTTTCCACGGCAGCCCAAACAGCTCAAATCGAGTATTTTGACCCGCCTGAAAACAAAATCTTATTTGAGCCATCTAAGCATGTGGAACTGAATCGAACATAAATCTTATAGATTTAGAACGGCCGTGTCGCAGTTCATCGCTCATCGACGTGCAGCAGGAGAAGCCAGACGTGGTAAATCTGTACGTAAATGACGTCCGAAGCAAGCGGTGCCGAGTTTAGCTTTCTTTTTTTTTCCTTCCTTCGTCTCGTTCTGATCTCGTGACAATACGGTCGAGCTTCCGTCGCTCCACGACTTTAATGTCCGTCCACAGACGGCGGCGGTGTGACGTCTACGTTCTGCTTCACGCGTGTCGATTTGGGATCGTAAGACGTTCACGCTGAAGTTTGATGTGTTTAATTTGTGTCTGGACGACTGAGCTGAGGAACGAGAGAAGACACGGAGAGAGTGACTGAGTTTGTCCCAGACCCTGATTGTCTCCGGGGACTGTGGACAAATCCCGTCCCTCTGCGTCCTTGTCTTCAGCCCAGCAGCCTCCTGGTCGACCCGCTGGTACCGCCCGTCTCCTCTTTCTGGTTCTATTAGGGACGTCCGCAGAGATGGGCCGGACCCAAGAGTGGTCCTCCTCAAGCCACAGCCTGGGTCCAGTTCTGGTTCCGCCTGACGGATGCTTCGGTGCAACCGAACACAACAGACAAGCGCCTGAAAACGGACAAATGAACAAAGGAAAAGGAAAATGTCCAGGAGCTTTCCTGTCACTCCTCTTTAGCTTCTCGTGTTTTTCAAGGACAAACAAATATAAATATGGAAGTTATTATGGATTTAAGTTAGTAAAGTTTAGTTTGAAACAGAAAAGCTGGAAAATGATCTGATATTCACGTGAAGAACCTGAAGCTATTCTGGAACCAAAACAATCCAAAAAGAATCTTCAGCTTGAAAAAAAAAAAGTATTGTCTTTTTTGATAAATGCATAATAAAGTGGATTTTTACAAACCACCAACTAATTAAGAATTTAGGTTTTAAATCAAATTCATTCATACAACTCGAGGAAAATAAAAGTAAGGAAAATATTAGGCAGGTAGAATATTGTGTCTCTTCATATTGATGCTGTTTTTATTTGTGGTTCTGGGGGGGGATCACATGGTTTTCATCTAGTCGTGTGACGGCAATGTCAGTGGCCAGGTCATTTCTCCAATGTTGTCGACGGACGAGGAAATATGTCTAATGTGGATTATGATCCGAACCTGCAGTATGAGGTTTAAATATCACATCGGGACAAATTTTCAGTCACTTTCCATTCAGTTTAAAAACATTTCATTACTCCCAAATGGAAATAAAAGGTTGTGGGATCTCTCATAGGACGCTGATGGTCTCCTGTAGTCGTCTGTGTTACTGCAGTCTTATTAAGCCTCTGATTTAAGGTATGATATTGATGCCTAACTATCTGATAAAGAGGAGGCTTTGAGTTTCCATAATGTTTTCCTTCTTTTTCACAAAGATCTGCCGACTCGGCGTCATCCGTCCTCTCTGATGCTAATCGGCTGATCACAGTGAACCGTTGTGGCCATGGTTATGCATCACAACAAAGTCCAGAAGTAAACGAGGAGGACAAGCACTCCCTAAAGCTGCGGAGGATTCACAACCGGAGAGAACAGTTGTCCAATCATCCCCAAAACTCTTTAAACATAATCCATGAAAGAAAGAAAAAAGAAGCATTCGTTAATGTGTCGATGCTTAAAACATTCGTCAGTTTTTAATCCCTTTCAGCCAAAGTTGAGTCACATCGGAGGCGACAGTTTCCACTTTATGGATGTTCTGCATCTTTGTTTGTGAATATTTACCGCCTGAGTCTCTTGACAGCGACTGAGCTTGGACCCAATCTGTTTCCATGGCAACGTAGTCCAATAAAAAAAAGAAGCACGTGGCCGTCACTTCTGAACCGACTGAGGGGGCGGTTTTATTGTATGAGTTCAGGTGTGGGAAAATTAACATGACTCCAAGTAGGAGCTTTTACAGGTTTTAGTTAAAATCTGGTTTCTGTATCAGAAATATTCTCAAACGGCAGGAAATGTGGTGAGAACACAGAGAGCGAGCTGTAAACGCAGCTTCCTACCCTCAGATTCTCACTCCAGCTCCCAGACAGATCTCCGAGGAGACGGCGGCACCTGAATCGTGTAGGTGATGCGTCGACGCCATGGCAACAACACAAAGCTGTTCACTGTTGAAGAGGCGATCAGAGACCCACAGAGAACAAGACACACTGATCAGAACCGGGCTCCTCTGGGGACCTGCGGCTGGTTTTCGTCTGATCTCGGATCCGGTCGGCCTCTCTGTTCTCAGCTTCAGCGCCAAGGAAAAGTTCTGTAGCCCAGCATGGTGTCACCCCAGGCCGACATCCTCGGTACTGCAGGTCCTGATGCTTCGACCCACCGCCTGCAGCTCTAATTCACCAGAATTTCACAATAAAGGCCCCTGTAAAGCTTAAAAGACGGATCTGTGGTCGGCCTTCCCTTAAAGCAGGGGTAAATGTTGGGGGGGAGGTTACATGAACCTTTTGATGACTACGACCAATTTGAATCATAGAATCATGAATCTAGATTTTATTTTTTTAAAGTAGATAGAATAAAACACACAAATGCATTTGTAGGAGGTTGCCAATATCTGGGAACGATATTTTTTGGGGGGTCATGAGCTCTCTGTTAGCGAGTTCCCAACTCCAACTCTGTGCATGAAACCTCTCCCAACATCACGATCAAACCAGGAACCATGGAGTGGGACGCAACGGGGGTCACAGAGGGTCAGGGGACGCTGAGGCTTAGAGAAGAGGGAATTTTATACTTATAAAATTATGTAAAATGTAGATATTTATATATATAAACGTATTATAAAATTTAAAAAAAGTAATATATAAAGAAAAACCATAACTTGTACTTTTAGTTTCATTTTCTTGTGGAGGAAATCTAAATATGTTGAGGTAAAACCTGCATTTGTATTCATATCTATAAATAAAACCATTAATTTTCTACTTTAGACAAAGGAATCGTGTTCAAAGATCTCTTATCAAAGATGTGAGGCTTCTCAAACTTGATCTGCCGTTTTCCTGACTGATACCTCTGCACCGGACTCCACCTACAGTCCCTTGTGTGTAAATCAATCTTCGCTTTTTGGTTTTAATAATGGACGGTTTCGCTGCTCCTGTCGGGGATGAACCGTTTTAGTGGGCGGCTTTGTGCATGGTGAGGTGTTACATAACACACGAATAGAGATGGTGCAGAAAAACACGTCGGTTTGGTGAATCACGGCCTTCAGTGCAGAAAAACAACAGGTAGCGCCCAGCTTTGCACCACGGCTGCTGTGAGCCAGAGCTGATTCTCCTCCACTGCTCTCTCCTATGTGGCCCGAGAGGCCCGCGGAGAAACGACAGAAAGCGAGAGGATGGAGAAAAGTTTCGGTTTCAAACCAGAAAAGAAAAGGGTTCAAAGGTCAACCAGGATATCTGACAGTGGTGCGTTAAACGGCTCCGTTATTGACCCAAATTCCAGCCCTATAATTAGAACGGGATTGTTTCCATCTCTCTCAGATTAAATGCGCCACTGCGGCGTCGACGGCACATTAGCGCCGACCCACTGGAAATTTAATTAAACGTTAGGAAAATGGTCACAAAATGTGAGGCGGCTCCTTGGGCTCTGTTCCAAACTCCAACAATGGACGGCCGACTCTGCTCGGACGGCGGTGCTCAGCTTTTGTTCTGCTTTACTTCAGATTTAGATCAGATTTTGATTTGGTTAGTGAATGTTCAGTTTGCAGTTTTATGGTCTCTGAAATCTCTCTCAGTAAACTGAACCAGGCTCCTCGTCCTGATCCACAGCCATCAACAGCGAGAAAAACTAGATCAGACGTTCATTTATTTGTTAATGTGCAGTCTGGACGCAAACTGACACGTCCCTCGTCCCCGTTCGTCTCTGCGACGGACTGATGTGTCGTCCCTCCTGTGACTTCTGCTCCTGCATCTCTGAAGGAGAAATCTGAGACGGGTAAACCTGCACAGTTCTGACCACGGACTCCATCCGTCGTTTCCACCAGATCCCAGGACTGCGATAGCAGAACTTCAGTTTCGTGTGGCAGCTATTGACATTTTAACCAGTAAATTTCCATTTAAAGTCACGATAACTGAGATTGGAATATGCAGCCAGAATGAAATATATTCATTTGTCGAATGTCTTTCTATCCATTGTTGAACACAAACATTTTGATATTCGTGTCCCAGATGATTGGAGATCGGCTCCACCTGGTGGTTGGGAGGTTTTCTCTTTACTAGAGCCGTGTTTAATACTATTTGAAGTGTTTTACCTTTTGCTTTTTTTTGGAGCATTTTTACGTTGCATTTGTTTCTTGTTGACATTTCTTCTGCATTTGCTGCATTTACTGCATGTCGGCGTGATAATACCTAAGCTTTCTTATAAACGCAGTGAAACAACAACGTAAGAAAAACGGAGGAAATGTTGGTTGACGAACAAAATCAACCCTAAATTCCTGTAAAACTAAACTAGTTTAGCTGCTCAGACACAAGACTTACCAGGAGGAATCAGACCAGAACGGGACCGCCCCTCATCTACAAGGCATGTTCTGCTTCTATTGACCTTTACCCTCTGCTCTGATTGGCTTACAAATGCTCGTGTAACTTATGTCGACCATGTCGACCATTTTTTGACCCGATTCTTCAGCTTCTTTTGACAGTTTCTTACTGACTGTTGCACCTACAGACTACTGTCGAGCTCTTCAAGGACCAATAGAGCGGTTTAACCTGTTTCTCTGCTTCGTCCGCCCAGGCGTCCACCTGCTGGATGATCGTCCCACCGACACCGCCTGCAGACCCGAGTTCTGGCCTGATTCTGCCGCTCGCTTGTTTACCAACAACATTGTCTCAGGAGTCTGCAGCCGTCCAGAAAACAGTGCGTCTCCATCCCCCCGAGCGGGAACAGACGCCTCCTCTTCTCCGAGAAAAAAACATTCAGAAATTTCTCCTCTGGCTGCATTGCAGAAAACGCATATTAATAAGTTTCTGTTTCAGAATCAAACTCACGGCTTTATAACAAGATAAGCCATCATGAGGTTTAACTCACATTATTAGGTTGTTTTTACCAAGTAACAACATTTAGACGTCACAATAAAACAGAACAGGATAACAAAACCAGAGAAAAGACAAATGTTTAACTGAAATAGTGAGAAACTTGATTTTATTTCCTCCTTCTCTTCTTAAATATTTGAGCTTTTTCTTCTACAGATTTAACTTTCCTCAGTCCTACAGCAGGGATGCGCAGACTTTCTGGACCACGGACAAGAATCCTGAAGTGGAAAGCAACAACAAATCCTTTTTGTCTAAATTATTTTCTTTTTAACCTCTTGGCGTTTCATTTACCATCCAATGTTTGAGCAAAACCAAGTAGAACAAGGCAAAGTCCATCCTCAGCTGAGATGTATGTCCAGGTTCAGAACCTTTTGGGTCGTTTGTTTTTCTATCATGTTGCTCTAGAAATGTTGACGGAACATTCAAACTTTATCCCAAAAATCCAACTAGTGGTGTCCAACAGATGTGAACCAGATGCAAACAACGAAAGTCGCTGCAAACCCCAAAACATGCAACCTAAAAAAAACCACTAATGCCACAGAAAATGACAACAAACAAAAAAAATCTTCAATCACCGAAAGTTTGCAGACGACACTACGATCATTGGACTAATCCAGGATGGAGACGAGTCTGCATATCGGCAGGAGATTGATCGGCTGGTGCTCTGGTGCAGTCAGAACAACCTACAGCTGAACACACTAAAGACTGTAGAGATGACGGTGGATTTTAAAAGGAAACCGTTGACACTGCTTCCCATCACCATATTCAACAGCACTGTGTCTACCGCGGAGACCTTCAGGTTCTTGGGAACTACCGTTTCCAACGACTTAAAGTGGAAGGACAACATCAACTCCATTCTCAAAAAGGCCCAGCAAAGGATGTACTTTCTGCGTCAACTGAGGAAACACGGTCTGCCACAGGAGCTGCTGAAACAGTTCTACACTGCAGTCATTGAATCTGTCCTGTGCACATCCATCACAGGGTGATTTGGTTCAGCCACAAAACAGGACAGATGCAGATTGCAAAGAGTGGTGGATAGAGCAGCAAAAATCATCGGTGCTCCTTTGCTCCAGGACTTATACAAATCAAGGACCAGAAACCGGGCAGAAAATATTATCAAAGACTCCTCACTCCCTGGTCACAAACTCTTTAACCTTCTACCCTCTTGCAGGCGCTACAGAGCCCTGAACACAAAATCAAACAGACACTGTAACAGTTTCTTTCCAAATGCCATCGAACTTATTAATAACAAAAACTAAACTGCTGTTTACTGTTGTTTACATGCCACACTGCACTTTATACATGCCGTATAATACTGTAACTGCATTTTTGTTTGTAAATTGTAGAGAGCTAACAACAGCCGGACACAAATTCCTTGTGTGTGTAAACATACTTGGCGAATAAAGCTGATTCTGAAATAGAAGAAAAAAACTACAAACGTCAAAAAGTAATGCAAAAAATAAAGAAGGATAAAAGTCCATCACCGCAGAGACCAGAAGAAAAGACTCACATGTTAAATCAACAGTGATCGACTCCACCTGGTGGTCTGGAGCTCTTCTGTAGGGAATCAAGTTTACAGCGTTTTACACTTGATGTTGTTTTCGCTGTTTAAAGTGTTTTAATTAGTTTGGTTGGTTGTGTTTTCTATCTTATATTTTCTCTAATTGCAGCAGTCTTTGTTTCCAGAATTTGTCCATCGCATTAGTTTCTTTGTAGTTGCATATTTTGGAGATTGCATCACTTTGTGTTTGTCGCGTGTTCTGAAACACTAAAACTGGCCGTTTCTATCCACTAAAGGGAGAAATTTCTTCCATTGTTGTATTGATCAATAGCCACTGATGTTAACGCAGCACTAAAGAAGTTTCAGTTTTGTTCGATTTTCTCGCCACTATAGACTGAAGGAAGACTTCATTTCCCGTGAGCACCATCGCATAGCTTGGTAAAATCCTGATCTCCCGGTCGCCTGTCGTGTTTTCTCTCCGTGGAAGCACAAGGTTTCGGGCCGGGTTTTGAAAGTCGACGTCCGAGAGCAGCCTGAACGCTCTGCCACCATTTCCTCTGCAGGAAACTGTCTTTTTTAACCCCATTCCGGATTTTAAAGGACACATTTATAAGTAGAAGAAGCGCATTCTGGGTTCGCTGCTGCTGAGCCATCAGGCTGCTTTCAGGATGAGGAGAAAGTAGCTTCAGTGCATCACGGGGAAATATTTTTCCCTCTCAGTGGCATCGGAGGCAAGCCTCTAATAACCAGACTGTCAAAACTGTCCTCGGCTTCGTCTTTAAAGCTGTTAGACTATTAATCTCCTGACAGATCTGCCTCCAGCCCAGTCTCCGAACATCGCGCCACGTCTCTTCCAGGTACTACAGAAAACCTCCCTGTTCTCTCATTAGCTCTGTAATTAACCTTTGAGCCGCACGGTTCTCTGTAACCAGGAGATAAATCAGACCCAACATTCACATGGACGGCTGCTGCAGACGCTCATCAACGTCCCGTAGGTTCATTACACGCCCTCCAAATTAAAAGCTGGATTCATGCCCTAAGAAAATGCCCTGAGTGACCTCGGTGGCGACTCAGCAGCCCCTGACGGACGGTTTTAATAACCGCCAAGGCGTCCAAGGAGAGTCCGGGCAGCATCAGCAACGTTGCATCACTTACAGAAATATGGTGGACGGTGTTAAAGAGCCGAACGGCAGACGACCTTCGACCTCTGTGTCAGTCAGGCCAGCCGAAGACGGCGCTGAGTCAGCGTCTGATGAGGGACAGGAAGTCCCTAAGGGCGCATCAGTGGGTCCAGGGGTAGATGATCCACATCTGGCTGGTTGCACATTTGTTACAGCTCTGGGCCTCTGACACAGAATCACAAAATCGGAGACTTATTTACTCCATGAACCCAAAGATCAGCAGTTTCTCCTAAAACATGAAACCTCTCCAAGTCTAGCTGATCACAGCGGACAGATAAGAGCACGATCCTTTTTTAAAAGCCAAACTTCATTCATCTTAATTTGTCATCGTCTCAATAAAACTTTATACGTGAAACTTCATCAGATACGCCTCTGATAGTTCTCAAAGCGTCTCCAGTCTGAATGGTCAGGTCGCTGTGCGGCAGGAGAACCCAAACGTGGTAAATCTGGACATAACGAATGTCCGAAGCAAGCAGTACCAAGCTTAGCTTTCTTCTTTCTCAGCTTCCTTCGTCTTGTTCCGATCTTGTGACGATGCGGTCGGCTCCCGTCGCTCAACAGTGTCCAGGTTCCTCTTCTTTAACTGGAACCAGTGAGGACACAGTCTGGTCCATGCTTTTAGACGCTGGCCCAGACCATCATCCCTCCACCACTGTACAGGTAATACGGGGTGTTTGGGCCGTTCTGCTGTCTGACTTCCACCCTCCCAGTTCTGGTCTCCGAGGTGCTGCCGCCATCTTGCCTCTAGAGAGAAGAAGGTTTCTCCTTCAATCCTTCGGAGCATTCATTCTGGTTCAGAGTCTTAACCTTTAACCTTTACCCTGCTACATGAGACCCGCAGTTTCTAAGATGGAGCTATTTTTCAGGTTTCTGATCCTCTCTCTGAGCTTCTATACGTTGGGCTAAATCTGCCGGCAGCTGTTTGAGATGCTTCCTCTCTGTAGGGGCATGAACTCGTTCGAGGTGACCTTTGACCCCGTCAAGGTTGATCAACAGCATTGGTTGCTTCTCTGAGGTGATTGGTGTTGTTGTTACATCATGAGTTAGGCTGATTTTCTGCTTTGTGGACGATGACATAACTGCATTGATGGGCCGTGCACATCAATCGTCCTTAATGTGGAAACTCTCCGAACCAACTGGGCGAAATATTATTGATAAGAAATTCTTGCCCCTTACTGGCAAACTGAAAACAGTTGCATGTATTATTGAACTTAAAACATAAACATAAACTTTAAACAATAATTTCTCTGTTTTTTTTTCCTTTAAAAAGGACATGTTAGCATTAGCCAACCAAAAAAAACAAAAAACACCCCCCTGTATCTGCATGAAATGGTTTGTTCCTGCTTTAGCTGTCAGTTTAGATGATAATAGTTACCAATTAAAAAAATCCTTATTACAGACAAAAATTCAAACAATCATTATGAAAACAATAATATTAGTAATATTTCTGTCTGGACTCCAGCCTGGATGGTTGGAACCAGCGAGAACTAGCTTGGCATACATCTAAGGTACAAATATAAGTGTTCATTTTCCTCCTAACTCACCTCCTCTTGGTATCCTTCATGCATTTAACAAAATATGACAAAAAAACTATTTGGTATTGTTTCATTGGGCCTGAAATCCGTGTCCACTAATCACGGAAAAGTCGTTAGGTATGACTGTTGATAAATATCATCGAAACCAATAGAATCAAGAATCAGTTTATTTACAACAGATGTTGTCTCAAGGCACTTGACAAGAAAATCAATTTGAAAAAGTTTCCAATCTAAGGAACCCCAGCAGATTGCATCGAGTCATTGACTGGCAGCATTCACTCCTCTGGAATCAGCAGGCAGAAACAATGGCTTGTATTGTCGTTGACTTTACAGCAATCCCTCATACTGAGCATGCATGTAGCGACAGTGGAGAGGAAAAACTCCCCTTTAACAGGAAGAAACCTCCAGCAGAACCAGGCTCAGTACAAGCAGCCGTTTGCCACGACCGACTGGGGGTTTGAAGATACAGAAAACTAAAATAGATGCAGAGGAAACTGAAAAAAAGAGTTTATAGCAACAGTAGGTGGAAATCTTTGCAGCTGTGTTACAGAAAGACCTGCCGACCTCTAGACTCCAACATTTACTTGGCTATGTCTTTGATACTTTCTTTAAAGTTTTTAATTCATTTTATTGAGCTTGCATTTGTTAGATCTGATGCTTTAAAGCCGATACCAGAACCAAAAATCAACAAAAGCAAGTTTGGGTTTCAGGTTTCAATAATGGAGATAAAGATTTCCCGTATTAGACTAAGACTTTCTGCTCTGCTGCCATGAAAAGAATCAAGTTCCTAATGTAAATCTGTAGATAAACCAATGAACCCCAGTAGCAGTAAACAGGGGGGCTGGGAATCAGTAATGGGCTCATTAGAAACTTTAAAAAGGACGATTCTGTGCCTGAATGTCAGCAGGGAAATGTCACCTGAGTCCAACAGCAGTGACTCGCTCACTCTGGGCTCTAATTAGTTTTAATTGACTGCAGTTCGCTCTGTTTAAACGTCCGACAGGTGAAAGTGAAACAGCCCCGCTTATAATTACTGTCCCGGTTAATGACATTTAAACTGAAGGAGAAGCGCCGGGTTGGGGCTGAAAATCAGCCGACTGTTGAGGGAAACCCAGGGTTTAAAGGTTGAATTCAAACATTAGAGTACACCAGGAATATTAAAACAGCTAAATGAAGAATTGCCAGGAGGAGATTTACTTTAAACAAACAAAAACAAAAAAACATCATCAGGTGGAAAAACTGTAGAATTGCCTCTGAGGTTCGGTCGGATCGGATGGAGAACATCAGATTCTCGATTAGATTTGGTTCTTCAACGACATCCAGTCGTTTGATTTTAGGTTGGTAGACCAAGAGACACGTCTGAAGGTGGCAGAACCTCGAAGGATCTTCCTGTCACTCTTAAAGAAACACCAGGAGAGCTCAAGTGGCTCTCCCACCTGAGCTGGGCATCTCTGCATCTCCTCCAGAGCGGGATGGAAGGATGGAAGGTCAGCCTGACAGACGGCTGGGTGGACGGACAGATAACTAGGTGGAAAAAAGTTGGTTTGTAGGGGAAAGGTTGGCTGGATGGACAGTTGATGGATTCAGACCAACTGAACTCATCAAGCATCCCTCAGAGAAAAGGCAGCTCGTCCCTCCAGCGCGTTTTCCCTGCCGCCGCTGCCCTGGATGTGAGCGGAACGTTTTGTTCTGGACGTCTCGCTCTGGCGCTGCCATCCCTCACTGGGTCGACAGTCAGATTGGAAATCCATGCAGCCTTTTCCCCCTGCGGGTGCGTGCTCATTGATTAGCTGCCAGAGAGGAAGAGGAGGGGAGGGGAGGGGAGGCCGGCAGAGCGAGCCGACAGCACGAAGCAGGGTCGAGAATAAAAATGAGGAAGGAGAGCTTTAGAAGAGAAGAGCTGAACCCACACTTCAGCTCCACTTTCGTTAGACGTTTCTCCTGAGTGTCATTCTGCCTTCAATCTTTAATCAAACCGGCAGGAAAGTAGAAATGATCTCATCCTCCACTTTATCGTTAAAATGTAATTTATTCATCCCTGTCAGATCTGTTAAGATCTCAGCTTCTCATTTGTTTCTCCAGTTTTGGTGCTAAATCCAAAAATAAACGGGTTCTGCCGTGAACGTGACATCTCTTCTGTCTTTTACCTCGAGGTGACATAAAGTCATTTATGAGACAAACCTTTAGTAATCAGCTGTGGGGAACGCTCACACAGCCAGGAAATACATCGCAGGCCCGATTTTAACATGACAGTATAAACTTTTCTACCCCACAAAAAAACGAAACGTATCCAACAGTGTTTCATAGCGTCTTCACTCGCGTCGCGTTCTTTTTTATTCTCAGCTTCCTTCGTCTCGTTCCCCTCCCGTGACGATACGTCAGCTCCCGTCGCTCAATGACTCTAACGTCCGTCCACGGACGGCGGCGGCCGTCGTTACGGACGTGAATGCGGCGCTTCACAGTATCACAGATATTAGAGACATAAACCTACAACTAACCAAAATAAAAACTAAAATAAAAAAGCTGCTGAAAGCATAGAAAAAATAAACAAAAAAGAAAAGAGCTGTAACAGAAAAAAAACAACAGCAGTGAAACCGTACGCTGCAAATTTCTCTCGGGAAACCGGAGGAACTCCAGACCACTAGGGGGAGGCGATCACCAGTTTACAGTAAGGACGCCATGATGTGATTTTACGTCTTGGTTTAGTGTTTTTGGATGAGAAAAGGCGTTTTTTATTCACTTATTTCCATGTCTTCTTTTTATTAGGCTTCAGTTTTAATTCATTCCCAAACTAATTCAGCTCATTAACGAAGGAAGACGACTTCGCTGAGTTTTCTACTTGCGGGTGTTTTTGCTATTTGAGCATTTTTCCTTGTCTGTAATTGCAGCGTTTTTAAAATAAAATTTCCATTGTTTTTCTGTTGCATTTCTGTTTTTTGTACGGCGGCCCAGAAGTGTCACAGCAAACAAAGGCCACAACACAAAACAATTCAGTGCAACGGAAGTTAGCCGCGGCGAAAGTCGCAGCCAGGGAAGTGACGTCACAGGAAGCAGGTCTTTTACGAGATCTGTTGCCACCTGGAACGTTCAGTAACTCTCACTTCACAGCAGTTAACAACCTCTACAACATCTTTAAAATACTGCCCATTCACTTACCTTCTGAGTTATGGCTTTTGTTTTAAGGCGCCGTTACTTTTATTTTGTACTGCTGTAGCTTTTGTTTGCTGTGACACCTCCGGGCCACCGTATTTTTGTGTTTGCCTATTTGTTTGGTTGATGTTTAGGAGAGTTAAAATGAAATTCCTTTTTCACATCTTACAGCTGCTGAACATGAAAAGATGCAGGACAGAAATGGAGATGGAGACAAAAGGACGACAAATGTGAAGGAAATATACCGAATATATCGATCTGGTTGTCAATTTAAAAACAACGTAAGTCAAATTGTGAACTTTTTTTGTCCTGGTGAAACAAAAGGATTTTTCCTTCAGAAGGTGATGAAACTGTGCAGAGCTGCGCAGCGGTGGAGGATGTATGGAGCGAATGTAAATGTCAAATGTTAATGAGATTAGAAAAGGCAAAGGAATTGTGAAAAGAGGTGAAGCATCAGCACATCGGGCTGCAGATTCTCTCTGATGTGCCCCAACTATCATATCTGAGCTCTAATGATTCTCTCTGGATGAAGGACAGAGAGACTAAAGAGAGATCAAGGGAGCTGCCGGGGTGAGGAAGAGGAGGGAGATGGAGGAAATCAAACTGAATGGGAGAAGAAAGAAGGGACGTTCGCTGTTCGCCACCTTTCCTCTCGTTCCTGAAAACAAGTTAAAGTTTCCTTCTTTGCCTAAAACTCCAGACAAAGCATCACAGAGGACGAGCAGATTTAATGGAGCACAACTTAAAAACACGATGCTTCCATTCAGAGTGAGCTAAGAGGAGAAATCAAAGATGCCGTTACCCCCGCCCGGGTTTCGGGTTAATTTCGTTCCCAAACTAAAATCCTTGGCTGATTGCAGATGGAAACAAACCGCACATTTGTTTCCAGCTGCTTTCAAAGAAACGCTTTCAGAGGCAGGTCTTTTCCATGCCTGCGGGGAGCATTCGCCCTCTTTCTAGATGAAGCCGGAGGATTCACCGCAGGAGGCGGAAAAACCAGAGATGTGGAGTCAGGAAACATGGGATGTTTTTCCAAACGAACATCCTGACGTCCCAACAGCTCAACGAACCCCAGCATGAAAGGGATCAATGATGTGACGGAGATCACGCCTCAAAATATTTAAATATGAAATACAGGGATACTAAAGTGAAGGAAATAAAATGTTATTCCTGATCCAGAATAAAAACTAACTAACTAACTAATTTTGGCTAAAGTCTAGTTTGTAATACCGTTCTTTATGCATTTATTGTACAACTTTGTTCGCTGAAACATTGGTTTGAGGCAGGTGTTGACGGATTCTCTTAGGTCTAAATAATGTATATCTGTTTCATTTTCTAGCTCAGACACTGTAACAGAGGCGCTCGACACGTTTCCAGTTTCATCTCCAAGTTATTTAAAGATCATACATGAATTTCTGCTCTATGTAGTTTCGTATGAGGTTGTTTATGTGTTTATTTATAGATCAATCTGACCCACGGTTCTGCCACCTGTCTCTGTGAAACCTGAGCTAAAAATAATGAAAAACCAACTAAGATTTTTAGAGGTGTTCAGTTTATTTTAGATATTTTTTTTGTATTTTGTTTAAATGGCTGTAGCAGAACAACTATTCCTGTAGATCTATCACATTTGTTTTTTTCTTTAATATGGAGTAAGATCGCTGTCAAAAAGGTGTATGCACAACTCTTAACATTCATATTCATATTTATGTGTCAATAAAGTTCTTGTACCCAAAATTCTGCTGAAATATTTATGTTCCGGTTGGAGCAACAGCCTCAGGTGAAGCATCACAGGTAACATCAATATATATTTCTATATAAACCAGTGGTTGCTCCACCCGGTCGACTGTCTTCTGCCATCTTTAGATTTGGAGCGTGTTTGATCTGATCGTGGATCGATTACTCTGGCCTGTGACGTCATTGTAACAATATTTTACTCGTACACACAAAGTTGAATTCGTGTCCACAAAGAAAGGAAGAGTTGGTATTCGTAGAAATAAGTGTGTTCATAAGACTTTGCACTCACAGGTTGTAGATTCATACTCTCAGACTCACAAATATTTAAGCCGAATTTTGGGTACAAGAACTTTATTGACATATAAACACGAATACGAACATTAGAGTTGTGCATTTACCTTTTTGACAGCGATCCTTCTCCATATTTTAACATCAATTTAAACCTTTTCTCCCATAGCAGAAACTTTATGCACCCTAAAGACAAATAAAATGTCCACTACGTAACACGGACATGTTAACGATCTCTGTTGCATCAGCGGCGTCGTTTCTCTCTTAGAGGACAAACGGATGTATCTGTTCATTTTGTCACATGGCTTTGTGTGTTTCTTTCTAAAAGTTAATGGAAGAATGTAAGTAAGGTCCTTTAACTCCAGACCTGGCGGCTTAGTTTTCACTTAGTTTTACACTTTTAGATTTGTCTCTGCTAAAATCACACCTGGGTCACATGACAAGGGCGCCTGCGGACGCTGGAGAACTGACTGCTACTGAGGTGGAGATTCAGGCATTTGATTCAGGCTCGTTGGACCAGAGACGGATGTAAACGTAAAATCAAGATGAATGAAATTTACTTTTTTTTATCCTGCTGCAGAAAAATATTAATGTAAAATATAAACAAGTCCAACTTTTAATTAGAGAATGTCAAGATATTGTTTAAGTATAATTTCACAATAGTTGACACGGTGGCGCAGTGTTGCCTTGTAACAAGAACATCCATGGTTTGAATCCTGAAGTCCTTGAGTCTTTCTGCAAGGATTCTTCATGTTCTCTCTGTGCATGCATGGGTTCTCACCAGGTACTCTGACTTCTTCCCCTGAGGTGTGAGCAACTGTGTTTTTGTTTGTTTTTTACTGCAACACTAAAGAAGTTTCAGTTTTGTTTGATTTTGTCGCCACTGTGGACAAAAGCGGTAGAGTTTTGGCCTTAAGGAGAACTCCTTTTCCCATGAGCACCAGCGCATATCGTGGTAAAATCCTGATCCATTGGATTTAAGTTCAGGTTGAATAGCGATTAGGTGATGAATCTAATTGGGGTGAAACAATGTCAGCTGATGATGTTGGAGATAAGAAACGGGGGAAATAATGATGCCATAAAGCAGTCAGAACATTTGTAGTTGTTCTGTGTGTAAGGCAGGGTTCCTGCCACCCTCCTCAAAGTTGCTTAGTGCCAGTTAAAGCGACACGGACGACTTGAGCCATGACAGAGGCGTCACTCAACGAGCTGTAAGTCGACATCTGATCACAAAAGTTATGAAGATATTATATAAAGGTTGAAAAGTTACTTAGTGTTGATTTAAGATGCATGTTGATGTATTGCACAAAATCATAAATAACCTAACTTTTGTAGAAACAAGCTTTTACGCTAGGCTGAGGTGTTTTTTAATGCACTAAAGATGAAATGGAAACACATTTGCATTAGAAGTTCTGAAGAAGCAAACGTCTTCTACAACTTCCTGTTTATTAAGACCATGTGTTACAATAAAACTATGCTTAGGTCTGGTGGAATCTCACCAAATCACCTAAATTCAGCTGAAGATTGAATAGAAACATGGTGATGGTCTGGAGGTCCGTCCAGGGTGTCCACTGGCTTTTGCACGATTGGGGATAGGAACCAGCAACCCTGCTCACACAAGTGGTAACGGAGAGATGGATGATAATTGGCTCTGCTGTTCAAACCAGCACATTAAATCCATCTTCCTCTGGCTATCTGCCGATGTGCTTCTGAGCAAAGAACCTATCCCCAAGTCGCCAAACGATCTGTTGTTTGAGCTTTTAGTTGGTCACTATGTCCAGGAAAAGCCTTTTAAGTACTGATATAATCTGCTGTCTTTCCCATTTTGATGAGAAATTGGCTTCTAGATTCTAGATTATTGATTCAAATTTCATAGAAACACACTATCAACTGCAAGCTAAAATAATTAAACAAATCAGATGCATTTATACAGAAGCCAGTAAGGACACTTTTATATATTTAAATTATATCTTCTGTGTTAAATAAAACCGCTGCGGACTTTAAGATGATCCCCACGAGCCAATAAACACGGAGGGTCCTAAAAATATTAGAGTTATTCATTACAGGATGTTGTAACAGTGTCTGCACGAACTTCAAATGAATCAATACATCTTTCCTACATTAACATGAGCCCCTGAACTCATCACGCAGCCTTCACTGTCTGGTGATCTGCTGCCAAACAATGATGTATAAAATCGCGCGTTCATCGTGTCTCATGTGGAGCTGAAGGTAAGAGGGGCGGCGTTCATTAGGAATCTCATCCATAATTAACCGCTGCAGCCGATCAATAATAGATGATCGACCAAAGATGTTTCCCAGCGACATTCAGCTGAAGCTGAGCAGCAAGAGATGCGTTCAGCTACTCAAGGAAACCAATGACTCTTAAAAGTTCTGTTTGAGTCTGAGCAGAACCAGGGGCCGTCAGTCAGAGTCCATCATTACATCCAAGGCGGCGTCTTGGGAGGAACAGGAAGGAAAACATCCAGATTAGATCCGCGGCAGCAAAAACCCCGGATGAGTTTGTCTCATTCGATCTTTAAAATCTGCAGCTCAAATCGATTCATCAGATCACCGTCTGATCACTTAATTGTTCTTATTTGTCAGAGTGGAATTTAAGGAACATTCATATCATCACTGAAACATCAGAGGGATGGATAATGAGAGTCCCCCCAGAAAAACGCGGGTAAAACAATCCTTGATTCTGCTGTGAATTCTGCAGCATTTCGTCCTGTTTTATGCGATGGAAATGCGAGAAAGTTTGAAAAATGAGGGAAATTACAAAAACCTGGGATGAGTTGTTTTCAAATGTAGGAGAAAAAACATATTTCTCCCTCATATAGTAAACAGTAGACATGACATAACATAGCAGCATAGCTGAGCCGGTTATTTAGTCCTGTTACTGGGCTCTGTGTGTTGTCACGCTGGCAGAAATTGCTGCTCCTTGATTGGATAGCTGGTTGGCTACTGGGTGGGCACAAGGTTAGTGGACAAGTCAATAAGCAACGTGCTGATTGGCTATTCACTCAGGCGTCAAAAAAGGGTCAAAATTCATACCTGAAGTGCAAATCTTTTTCACAGGTACAAATTCTTTCTGACCCTTATTTGATTCCATAAGAATCTGGATCCGCTGAATCTGCTGAGATGGATCGGAGCGGCTCTTTGTGACCACAGGCTTCATCGTGAACGCGGCTCTCTGCCTAATGCATGTAGAGAACAAAGCTCCTTGAAGCGTGCACAAACATCTCTTATGATATCTAAAATAGCTCCATCAGCTGGTCCGCAGAGAAGTAACACAGATATGTCACCTTAATCTGAGTGAGACGGATCTACGCTGCAACACAAACACATCCCTCTACTGCTAACTCCTTGAGTTTTAGGTCTTAGAAATTAAGTTTTTATGGTCCTTTTATAGTCATCAGCTGACGCGGAGCACACACAGTATCCCATGATTTCATTTAATGCATTCAGGTAGCATTTTATTTAAGAATTTATTCTATAAATTGATTTCAATTGTTGGTTTCTCCAAGCCTGGAACCCAAATCCTAAACACGGCCCACAAACTTTCAATCTGTCTAAAAGGGAACTAAAAGGCAATGAGGGGGTGGGTCAGTTCTTACAAATATTCATAGCTTAGCTATTAGCCTCTATTTTACCAGGATTTAGTTAGTAGGGGTCCGATATTGAACTGAATTAGCGAGCTCTTGGCGGATCAGGCTAGGAAACATATTTACAATGTCTTTCTTTTTATTGGATCAATTTTGGGCTAAATGAAAGTAATGTTTAACAATGTTCTGGTCTGTTTAGTAGAACTCTATAGTTTCCTTGGCTAATTTTGAAGCTGGTTCTTGTTTTTAAAAATTGGAAGCTACAATAAGTCATTTGGACCGTAATGAGATTTACGACCCTGATGATGTAACACACAAACACCAAGTTTGGCTTGATCTCTTCTACTGAATCCGAGGGTCTCTCATTTCATCCAGTTCCACCCGAGCTGATATCCTGCAGCGTTCGGAGGCGTCCCTCCTCAAACACGTCATGGAGCCGCTCGTCTGATTCAGCTGCAGGAGGGAAGCTCTGCAGGAGAGGAAGTGGGAATCCCAGGGTGAGACCGACTCTGGCTCCACGCCACTGAGATAGAATAAAGAAAAATTAATTCTTCAGGTTTGATTCTGGGAATATTTTTCCATTATAGGCAGAAGATGTGTCGTAACCTTTGGAAACGTCTCGGTGGGTTCTGTTTGTGTTTCCTTTTATAGAACATCGATGGCTGTAAAGGCTATTTTCTGTGTTTCTCAAACCCCCTAAAACAAATCTGGACTTCCTGTTTGAACACATTTTCTGATTGGAACGCAGCCTCTGAGGCTAAGACGGTGTGAACCCAGAACCAGAACCAGATGCTCGGGCTTTCTCTCCACGCTTTGACTTGCTGTGGATTACTGACATACGAAGCTGCATGCATGACTGTGAGTGCTAACAAGTGGCTGTGTGGGAGTGAGGGGATGCGATTGGAGGAGGGGAGGGCTAGAAAAGTCACTGCAGCACTTTCTGAAGCCAGATGCTGCAACAGACATGAATAAGTACTGCAGCAGTCTGGCGCACAAAGAGGAAGGAATCCCCTCTGCAGCTCCAGCCGAGGCGGCGTGTTGACGAGGCTCCCATCGATCCGCTTCCATCATCACCATTAAACGTCAGCCGGAGACGAGTTTTTGTTTTCTAATTTGTTAAAAACTCTTGCAGGAATCTGCCGTTCTCATTTCGCTCCGCCCCAGCTGCTCTCCTGACGCATGATAAATAGATTTAAGGAACATAATTAGGCGTTTGAAGGCATGAAGCCGGCGAGAAACGTCAGTGTCAACCATCAACATGCAGGATCCTCCTTGACCTCTCAGCGTTTCCAGGTTATTGAACAACAAAGCAAAAGAGAATACTTCAAAATGCAGAAGCCCAACACGAAGAGGACAGACAGGCAGGAGAGGAGTTCATGTTTAAGGAGCCATCTTTGCTTTAAGAGGACAAAGTGGAGAGTTACAAGAAACATGTCAGAATTTTAC
Source organism: Orestias chungarensis (assembly GCA_032876305.1). Classification (NCBI taxonomy): domain Eukaryota; kingdom Metazoa; phylum Chordata; class Actinopteri; order Cyprinodontiformes; family Cyprinodontidae; genus Orestias; species Orestias chungarensis. The sequence goes on along the minus strand of JAVLVB010000710.1, from coordinate 149,833 downwards.
AACATTTTGCCATGTGTCAGTATCTTAGGTCTTACCTTTAAATCTAGATTTCATTTAAGCATAACTAGATAGAGACTCGGAGGTCCGTATTTAGATTCCTGATCAGCAGAAATGCTCCTATGTGTGCCATCCAGAGAAAACCACACATGCTTTTAGTTAAGGTGTGCACCTTCATCTTTTACAGTTCCACTTAATTTAAGGGCAGGCGTTTTATCATTAATGTTTTACCACAAACACACCAGACACTAAAGCTGCGGTTCACGGCTGGGCCGAGGTGCAGACAGCCAATGGGAAAAAGGACGCCGCGTTTTTAAGAGAAAAGGAAATCACAAATCTTAACACAATCGGAAGCACAAAGAGCAGCAGGGAATGACAGAATGGAGCAGAAGAACGGAGGAGGGTGACTACTGGTCAAGAAAATCCTGGTTGGTCGGTAACACAGTGCAGCTGCGAGGAGACTCAATGACCAAATAAACCCTGGAGAGAAGTCTAAGGGCAATACATTTAAATGAACAGAGAGCAGAAAACAAGAATAAACCGAGAAACTAACATGGCAACACTTAAACACTTACTTTGTACAGCAAACAGGGATTACTGGGAGACCAGCAGGAGTCTCAGTCATTAACCTCATGACAGATTTTCACTGGAAAATGTCGATGATCAAAGAACTATTGAGGAAATGAACGGAGCTGGAGTAGAAGAACTGTTGTCTTTTGGTTAAAATAAGTTTCCTACGTCAAAGCTGATTTGCTTCATCTTTTAAACACATGAATTTCTTAAGTACTTGAATAATTAATTTGTCTTCATCTGTCAATTTGGTTCAATACTGGACTTAAGTTGTTTGAAAAGCAACCAAGACCACAGAAAAGCTCAGAAATGTGTCCACTGAGCCTCAAGAAATGTTGATCAAGAGCATTTCTAAAGAATCAGAAGGAAATTTAACGCAGCAGGTCACACTGTAGCATCATTTCAGCACTTTCCAGGTGATTCATCTGACAGACGAAAACGAGAATAAGACGCAAAACTGGAAGGGTCTTCTTTCTTTTTCCTCCCCACAGCTTCATCTGTTCTGTTTTTATTTGAGCAGACACTAATGGCTGCTGTAAATATTCAACGGGGTCCTGACGTCCATTCACTCCAAGATAAACAAGGAGAGCAGGAGGCTGTAAAATACCGACTTTATGATCCGTCCACAGAGTCCTCAAACACTCTGTGGGAGTCGGCAAAGGAGGGACGGTGAGGAGGATGTTCACGGATAAAACAACGTAGGGACGGACAGGGAGGAGAAAGAAGGGGAAACAAATCTGAGCTATCAGTCTTATCGGGTTCCTTCAGGCTCTTCTGTGTGTTTCTGTGAGATGTTTTACGCTAGGAGCTTCATGGTGGCACCATCAAAGCAAAAAGATAATGTACATTTCCTGGGATGCCCTGATACGATCACAAGCTTTGGTTTTAGCGCAGCTGATCGTTCTCAGTTCAGGGTATCTTTTTGGAAATCGCCATTAGTCCAGTGGCTAAAGTTCATCAAACAAAGCTGGGTTTTCACCAACAACCTGTCTTCTGACCATTTACATCTGAGGTCCAGTCATGGTTCACATAACCCCCTCCCCATAAATAGCCTTTTAAGGGATTAGCATTTTGAATGAGGAATGAAGCAGTGTTTTTTGTCCAAAGCTTTCAGGGTGGCAAACCTTGAGGACTGGAATGCTGGATTTCTGGTTGTTTGGTAAAGGCCCAGCCTTGTTAGATGGACTCGGCCTAATTTTTGCCTCTGGGGTAATAACAGCATTCCAGGCATGATCTACATCAGGGATGGGCAATTCCAGTCCAGCAAGTTTTAGAAGTGTGTCTGCTTCAACACACCTGAGTTAAATAATCAGGTCAGTAGCAGGACTCTTCAGAACTTGTCTTATGCTGGTGTGGTGCTTCAGCCATATGATTCAGGTGTGTTGGACCAAGGATAAATCTAAAACTCGTAGGACAGTGGCCCCCGAGGACTGGAATTACCCAACACTGATCTAGATAGATACAACACCAATTCAGAGCATGTAAAACTTAGACCGTGCTCCCTCTGTATGGAGTCTGAGTGAGTCTGTTAAGCATCAGGGACGCAAAGCCACACCTATAACATCTGTAGAAGTTGGAAACAGATTTCTTATTTATCCAACCAAGACCAGAAACCAGAAAGAGCTCAGAGTTATGATTTAAGATCTTCAGGTACTGTTTCTATGTGCTATAAAAATAAACAGCTTTGCAATGATCAGATGTTTAGTAAGCCAACCGAGCAGCATGATTACCCATCCTGCTCTGCTCTACATTAAATACCTGGTAGTTGATTTTCCTCAGCGGTTCACAGTCGACCATAACATTGTTTATTTACTGTATTTTTAGGTCAGCTCGGTTCAGGTGCTCGAAAACTCAATAATCGAAAACAACCCTACAAAAGTGGGTGTTTCTCCATGCTCCAGGTTGTCCACTAGAGGGGGTCCTGGAGGCTGACTGTTAGCTGCAGCACCTGCCGGATATATTTCAACCCCTTGAAATTCCCAAACACCGACTTTGTTACCGGATTTCCCAACGTTTTCAATGTTGTTGAGCGTATCTCTAAACCACTGGTCTCTCATCCCTCTCAGAACATTTCCCTTTGCCATATAAACTGCTCGCTTCAAACATGTCTTCAAGCTCCATGGCATACCTGTAGACGTTCTGTCTGATCACGGACTCCAGTTCGTCTCGCAAGTATGGAAACATTTTGGCACAGCACTAGAAGCCAAAGTCTCATCTCCGGATATCACTCCCAATAAACTAGGAGCCACCCTCCGTTGTCTCACTTCACAATTACCAGGTCTGATCCGCTACCAGTCTGTTCCCGTTTGAGATCTCCTTAGGTTACCAACCTCCTCTGATCCTGTCGGACTATAGGGATATCTTGTTGGTCTCCATCCAGAATCATATACGGCGTTGCTGAATAATCTAGTGAAATAGCATAGCAACTCTCCAATGAACCGCTTCACAGAACAAGAAAATCCTTGTCAACAGGTATGGCTTTTATCCCGAAATACCCCTAAAGTCAATGTCTAAAAAACTCTCACCCAGGTTCATTGGTCCCTATACCATCGAGTCCATCATCAGTCCCACCACCATCTATCTTCTTCTTCCATCTAGTTCCATCTCTGCCAAATGTAACTCGTCGTTATCTTTTGCCCTCTATGCCCCCCGAGTCTTTGATGGTCACCCAGCCCACGATGTCCGACAGATCGTGACTTGGATGAATAGCCATTGTCATATGATGATGTTGAAAATAAGAAACGGGGGAAGTGACATATGTCGTAAAGCAGTCAGAAACTTTGGAGTTGTTTTGTGTGTCAGGGTTCCTGCCACCCTCCTCAAAGTTGCTTAGTTAAAGCGATACGGACCCCCTCGGACCATGACAGAGGCGTCATGCAATGAGCTTTAAATCGACGTATGATCACAAAAGTTATGGAAATATTTTATGAAGTTTAAAAAGTTACTTAAATACTGGGAGGGTAACGGTCGGCTGGATTGTAGCTGCGTGCCCCACTCCTTTCTTTGCTGTTTCTCCATGTTCCACCAGAGGGAGTCCTGAAAGCTGACTATTAATCTAATCAGTTCAGTTAATCATGCAGACAGAATTAAAGCTACATGCTAAATCTGTTCCGACACAACTGCTGCAGTCTTAATTATACATAGACAGAAAATGTGTGTTATTATGCGCTTGTTCATCAGGTTTCCTCTGTGTTTTTCAATTTAGCACCAGTTGAATAAAAACCTATTTCTTATTTAAAAAAGGACAAATGAATCATTTTAGTTAATCTAATCAGTTCAGTTAATCATGTGGACGGAAATATGGCTTAAAAAATGCTAGATCAATTCTGTTAAAACTGATCCAGTTTATATAACCGTGTGGTAAAAACACATGTGAAGCCATTCAGGACATTGACTTTGCAGGAATATCTGCTTATGACCAAGCGGGCTTTTCATCCACACCATGATGAAACTAGGGTGAAGAAAACTGAACAGACAACCTTCAGATCTTCTGGGAGAAACAGATGTCATCCAGTAAATAATAGATGAGTCCTATAAGGTTCTGCCCTCTGTGCACAGTCGACCAAAAACCTGCAGTTTCTGGAGAGCAGAGAGTGCTGCGTGCTCACCACCATTGAATTACTAATTAATCTTTAATTTCAGTAGGAACATCTTACAACCTCGTATAAAGTTATTATACATTATCAGAGAAACTCCTCAGGGGTAGTCAGTGAAATCTTCTCTAAAAGTTCGAGGGAAATGATTTTAATGTACAGTCTCTTTCAGCAAGTCCCTTTTCCTCCTGAATAAATAAAGATGTACGTATATGAGGAGTTTTTAAACATTCATACTTGCTGCTGAAGCCAGCGGGCGAGAAGCTGTGTGCCCCCAACAACGAAGGCAGAAACCGTTGAGGAAACGGTTTGTTTCCTGTCAGAAACACCTAAATGTTCAGCCCTTCTTTCATTTAACTGCTTCCTCTTATTTCTTACCTCACTCGACCCCCCAAAAATCTGATTTGTGTCATATTACTGTGCGGCACCAAGTTGGATACAAATCCGATGGTTTCAAAGCAGCAGGAGCAGCGTGCCCAGAGATTGTATTTCAGCCGCGCCTGATAAAAAAAATAATAATGAGTGCGCCGAATAAACACAAATCAAAGTACAGCAAGTTTATTTATGAGTTCTAATGTTGCTGGAACAAATGATCTTCTATCGGAATCATCTCCGGCCAAATAAAACATAGTAAACCTGAAACACAGGCTTCTTTCTCTAACGTAGTGGATAAATAAAACAACTTTAACAAAGACTGTAATTTCATTTCTTTGTTCAATTTTTCTTAAATCAAGTGTATATTTGTTTTAGAGAGACTTTAAAGAGACTGCGGCCTGCTGACGTCTTTAAGGCTCAACCAGAAACCAGTGCAGTGATATTCAAACACATGCAAAGGCAGCCAGCGCCTCCATTTCCAAGTCTTTATTTCCCCTAAGTCAAAGTCAGATGTGAAGTTTGTTATATTTGCTACTGAGCGGGTATCTCAGACCTACTCTCTGTATTCGCACTGGTTGTCAGTTTTAGTCCCTGCGATGTTAAATGGATTTAATTAAGCGACAGAGCTGTTGTTTTATTTAAGGAGACCTCGGAGGGAACGACATCTGCGGACCAGAGGAGTATTTCCCTGTGAAGGCTGTCAGAGTCTTCTTCGACTGCTTCTCCTGCAGAGACGTGTTGCTGCTCCGCGTTTGAAGTGTAATTTTTCCACCGCCGTGCTCTCAGGCTGAGTACAAACAAGCTGAGCATTATGGATGTGAGTCTGAATCAGGCTGGCTGCAGCAGAGGGATCCCCATTAAGATACTTTGTGTAATTATTGGATTATTGAGAAGCAGAGGAGCCGGTGGCCAGTCTAAACCCTCCACACGCACGATGGCAATCACCGACATCCCCCCCCTCCTTTCCTCAGACTGCTGAGTGAAGGAGGCAGAGCTGCTGGGAATCCCACAGTCTGACATTATATAACCACCTCGCTGCTGCAGTCATAGCTCTCAAGCTGTGACTCTGATTAACTGGTGGCTGTTCCCCTAAATGTGGCGCTCAGCCTCCGCATGGAGCAATGAATCGGGTTCCCACAACCCCAAAGACATTGCGTTGTTTCCTTAAAGCCGCCGTTTATTAAAACCAACAGCCCTGTTTGTTCGGTGGCAGAACGTCAGCTGATGTGGACGCGATGTCTGAAACCGGAGCTGGTATCTCGTAAACGACGAGACGTCGCTCAGAAAACAAAACTTCGCACAGACTGACGGAGGTCCGAGAACAGGCCTGACTGAAGGTAGAAAAGATGTTGGTTAGTGATCAGCAGTAACTTTGCTGGTATCTCGGTAGCTGAACTAAATGAATGGATGGATGAGGGAGCGCTGACTCTTACCTGGAAACCTTAAGGCTCCTCCTGTGTCTCTGCCTCCATCTTGTTGTTAATAAAGTAAAAGGACTGAATCTGGGAGCTCGCTGCCCGTGATGTATGGCCTATGTTTACAGGTCGCATCCGGAGAACGTTCTCACCTGGATTTAGCTCCAGGCGTCGGGATAAACGTTAAGAACTCCTTTTGTGCTGCTGCTCCTCTTTTTTCTCTCCTTTCAGCCTCAGGAGGCTAGAAAATGAGCAGGTCAGTGTTGTTCACGCAGCATTTTTGCAGAGGAGAGATGACACAAGTCTGCAGAGGCAGAAAGAGGGTCAGAAATCTGGGGGGAGGATTATGTTTTCAGGTATTTTTTTAACTGAGCTCATGTCTAGCGATGACTATTTATTGTTTTACAAAAGCTTTTCAAAGAAACATATGAACACATCGACGGAGGAAACAGCAATAGCTCATCGAAGGAGCTGTTGCTGTGTCCTCTCATCTCAATAATCTTCCTCATAGATAATCTTCCCACTCATCCTCTTTAACATTCTCTGCTGCTCTTCTTCATCCAGCCCGTCTTGTTTCTCTTCTCAAAACTCTGATTCTGAAACTTAGTTCTGATTAAATGTCAAGCGGAGTTTTGTTTAAGCCAGTAAAGTTACATCAGGGTAAGTTTTAGAAGAGGGAAGAGGAGAAAGCCTTCAGCCTTCAGTCACTTTTCACCCAAGGCTTGAGAGAAGAGCAGCCAGCAGACAGGACAGTCAGAGAGCCAACGGGTTAATCTATAGGAAGCGGACAAATGTGGGTGTCAGGTCGGATCCGATCGATTTTAAAAAACAGAGGAGAAAGTTAGAGAGTGGGGACGGAGACGCAGAGGGGGCGGCGGACAATAAAGCGCGACTGATTTGAATTCTATTCATATTTCTCTGCTGGGAGGCTGCTCAGCTGAAGGCGGCGAATGATGGAGAAGATGGAAGGAGAGAGGGGGACAAGGTGTGGGAGGAAGAGACAGAAACAAAGGGAAGGACAGGAAGTGTTGGCGTCTCTGAGAGGTAGAGAAGCTGGTTAATTCAAAGCAGCTCTGCTTCAAACGAGGGAGACGGATGGATGGATGGATGGAGGAATTGACAGCAGCCATTGTCCTGCAGACAAGCACCTCACCAGCAGGGGGCAGGGCAGCGGTGGGGGATGTAACTGGTTGGACTCAGATTTAAGGACTGGACATCAGGGGGAATCACTGCTCTGTGCACATTAATGAACAACAACATCCTAAAGACTTCGACACACACAGGAGAAAATATTCCTTGGACAAACAGGACTTCTACCGATATTTACAAATAAGACATTTTGTTAACTTAAAAGTTAAGCCAATTACTGACAAGAATATAAACCTAATGGAAATTCTTATTAATGCCTATAAATCAAAAGTTAAACAGAAAATTATTTCACTTATCTATAAAAACCTAATAGAGCTAAAAAAGAATTCAACCCTACATATTAAAGCACGGTGGGAGAAAAAGGGCAATTTAACAGTAAAAGGGGAGGAATGGACAATAATGTGGAAAAACCAATGGTCATATAATAAATCTCTACAATTGGAAGAATTTGGATGGAAAAATCTGGTAAGATTCTTTATCACACCCGCTCAGAAATGCCCACTATGATGGAAATCCTCCTGCATGTTGGAGAAAATGTAGAAATCAAAACGCAAACCATTATCATGTCTTCTGGGACTGTCCAATTATAAAAGATTACTGGAAAGAGATAAGTAGTGCCTCACGAGATACTTTTAAGCAGAACATTCCTTTGGAGTTCAAGAACACGTATCTTGGGATAATTCCTCAAGAGGCTACAAAAAGAAGCAAATATCTGATGACTATTCTTTCAGCAGCGAGTAAGAAAGTGGCCATCACAAGACAAACCAACTTTAGATGACTGGAACGACATAAGGTTTGACATTTATAAAATGGGAAAAATAACAGCCTCCCTCAATCACAAGACAGAACAATTCTGTCACCGGTGGCAGATTTGGGTAGACTGCGTAAAATCTACACGATCCAATTTCCTTTTTAGAGATCAAACTTAGTTAGTGTGTTATTCTCTGTGGTTTGCTTTCTACGTTTCTAACTTTATTAGTTCTTTTTGTTTGTTTAGTTTTGTTTGTTTTCTTCTCTAATTCTTCTTTCTCACTCTCTTTTATTGCTTACCTTGAAATCTTTCTCCAGGAATGTAGTAGCATTTTTTGATTTGACTGTTATAAGGCAAAGGTCTCCTTGTGCACCGTCGTTCAAATGTTGGAGTTGACTTTGTGATATAGATGCCTAAGACCATGTAAATTACACTTTCCTGAGAATCAATAAAGATAAAATAAAAAATAAAACGTTGGTTCTGGAGGGAAACGTGACGCAGACGCTGTAATCATCCATCAGCGTCTTCGTCTGTCTCTAGCAGCGTCTCTGCGGCGGCAGCATCCCAGCTGGACAGTTCGGACTGGGCGCTGAACCCTCTGGTTCTGACTGGTTTATCAGACCTGAACGGGTTCTGAAGCTGCAGTTCCACGTCTCTTCAGGTCAGTTTGGACAGGTGGAGATTGTCCCAGGCTCTGCTGGAACTCGGTTTAACTAAACCTCCCAGATTAACTGAGATCATCCTTTCATCTTCAGGAAACGTGGTTGGCACTTGTCTCTGGTTTATCCCTCTGAAGTCACACCGAATTTTATTTCAATTTAGTTCAGTTCATGTCCAGCGCCATTTCTAAGGTTATTTACGCCGTTTCAATCGTTTCAATCCAATCATCCGTTCATTTTAATTGATTTAAGTTAGGAAACATGAAATTCTGCTTCATATTCTCAGTTTAAAACGTTCTCAATCTAAGGAAACCCAGTAGACTGCATGGATTCATCAGCAGCATTCACTCCAGGACCAGCATGCAGTAACAGTGGAGAGGAAGAATCCCTTTAAAAGAAAGGAACATCCAGCAGAACCAGAACCCGGCTCAGTCCTGCAACGATTCTTTGCAGGTTGGGAAACCACAAACAGAAGCAGAGGAACTGATCCAGGAGTACTTTCTATGTCAGACCAAATTCAAACCGTTAAAACGGTAGAAAGAGAACGTCGAGGTTCTGGATCCGATGATCCGCCTGGTTTCAGTGGATCGGAAAGTGTTCCTATCGTCACATATTCCTAATTTCACATGTTCAGTTGCACTTAAACACCTTAAAATAAATAAAAAACTAACTGTGAACGCTTCTGTACATGTAAATAAGTAACATTAGAGTGGCCTAGTCGAATTCTGGTTGAGATGACGTGTTGGTTGTTCCCGTTCAGATGGAAACAGAACGACCAGATTGGAACGAGCCTCCTCAGTGCCGCTCTGAGGGACCGTCAGAGGAACACCCGTCCCAGAGCTCCTCCTCAGCTCTCGGTCTGGTCAGAGTGCGTTTTGACTAATGACCAAACCGCAGCGAGCACTCAGCAGCTCAGCTGTGTCCTCATTTCCACTGCTTCAGATCTTTAAGTGTCATTTTACTGAAAGCTTTGGAGCATCAGATCAGATCAGTTTCGCCCGTCAGCAGCACCAGCGTGAGTTTTGTAAATCGATGCCGCCTCAGTCGGCCTGGTTTCCTCGTCTACCGGCGACACAGATTCACGGCAGCAGACCGGAGGGAGAGAATCACGCTCACGCTGCTTGGAGCCCAACATGTCCACTTCAGATGAAACCGATCAGCCGTTTAACTTCGTGTTGAAGACCTCAGCTCGGCGCTGATGGCTTCCACTTTACTCATTATTAATGCATCATCATAACATCTTAGATAATGGCTTTTACACCGAGCACTCAGACGAAGGCAGACGTTCTCCGCTTCACGCCGAGGGTTGTGGGTGAGATGCAGAATACACTTTCATTCCTAAGGCCAGTAACCAGGCGGAGTACCCGGAGAGAAACTGCACATCATCTGGGAGGGCGTGAAAGCTCCAAAAATGATACTGAGATAACCTTTTCTGACCTTGACCTGGTAGAACCTTCTCGTCTGATTTGGTGGCTGAGCTGCATGCTGGGAGAATCTCAGCTCAGACGACTTCAGCAGCCTCCATCTTTAATGTTTAAATTATCTTTTGATGAAGTTTTCTATTCCTCTACGCTTTTTGATTGAAACTTGAAAACTGCGGCTGATCTCTGACATATGGAAATATTCACACTGGTGAATTATTATGTTTATTTCAGCAGCAAAACAACAATCAAAACTCAAACATAAACGCTGTCACTACATTAGAAGGACCGTGCGATGGGTGTCGGAGCCCAGCGCTTTCCATATGCGGGTATAAATTGTTCCAGTGGAGCCAAGAGGAGCTGCTGGACCTTCTAGCTGTCTAAATATGGATGTTGGGACCTGGTCTTTGTTAGGAAACTGCAGGCCTGCTGTGTAAACATCCAGCCACACACACACTGATGGAAAACTCTCCCCACTGTTGCTGGGAGGTAATAAAAATGTGTCCTAGCCTGTGATGTCTGAGACGGAGCTGCAGATGTTTAACGCAGACGAGTGAAAGCTTCTCCGTGAGGCAGAAGGATCTGCAGGAAGGGGTTTATGATGGTTCTGGAGGAAGAACAGGATGGATGTTTAACTTTCCTCTGCAGTTCCTGTTAGCCTGCCTGCCTGCTCTGATCCGTCTGATACAGAGTTATACAACCTGCCGACCCGGGCATCCATTATCTGTGTTCGCGTTGTCCCAGCGAGGGGTCGGACCGAGAGGCTGACGGGTCGCCAGTCCAATCGCAGAGGCTAACACGCAGAGACAGTCAGGCCGCGCACGCTTGTGGCCGAAAGGAGAATCGATGAAGCACAACATGCAGGTCATGTGACCTCAGAGAGGGAACCGTCCAGCAGGTTCTAACCCGCAGGAAACCGCCGCCGGGTTCCTTCAAATGTTTGTAAAAAAACAACAAATCAAACGTTAAATGATTGTTTGATTATCCGTTATAATAACAAAAGTTATTTCTCAAGTTAGTATTCAATAATTATTCTTGGAGTAGGTTTATTTTTAGGAGTACTTTTATCCCACAATCGTTTTTATATTCAGTTAAAAAAAATTTTATCACGACGTATCAAAACCACATCAGATGCAAACCTACAGTTATTTTGAAGTGAGACTTCTTGTTTGCTGTCCTCTTGTTATTTGCTATGTTCTGTAGGTATTTTCAAATTGAAAAACAAATTAACTGGATTTTTTTTTTTTTTACATAAGTTTTTCTTATGTGCGAATGATTTGTTTAAATACCTACAATTACTCATAAAATTGTTATTTAACAACATCTGAACTGAATATTACCAAATACTGTTCAGTCTGACTTCAGAAACTCCCTGGGTGACTACCACTGCAGTAGTGCTAGCCTTCCTGGAGAACCATTTCTGGGTACCCCACCATCTCTGCTGCACATTTTAACCACATCAATAAGCTCTGGTCCTGTGGTGAAGCAGCACTGCCCTCGTGTGGAGAGGAAACGAAATACAAGAAATTTCAAATAAAGGCTGCTACATTTCATGAGTAAAAAACAAAGTTGAGGGCCCAATTTCTTTTTCATTCCATTTATTTTGCGCCAGTTCACCACATGTCAATTCATGGAACATTCAGTTAAATCATACATAAAGTTTAGTTGGGCTGCACAGTGGTGCAGTGGGTAGCGCTGTTGCCTTGCAGCAACAAGACTTTGGATTCAATTCCACCTTGGGTTTTTCTGAAAGGAGTCTGCATTGTCTCCCTGTGCATGTGTGGGTTTTCTCCGGGCACTCCGGCTTCCTCCCACAGTCCAAAAACATGACTGTTAGGCTGATTGGGCTGTAAATTGTCACTAGGTGTGAGTGTGTATGAGTGGTTGTTTGTCTTGTATGTTTCTGTGTTTCCTGTGATGGACTGGCGATCAGTCCAGGGTGTACCCCTGCCTCTTGCCTGTTGAAAGCTGGCAATAGGTGCCAGCAGACCCACCCGACCCCAATAGGGACAAGGGTGTATAGAAAATGGATGGATGGATAAAGTTTAGTTGATCCCACTTATCAAGCTGTACATCTGTCAGGAAACAGAGTTGTGCTGGTTCTGTGCTCTGTTTAGTTCTCAGGTTATCCACCAGAGGGCAGCAGGAAGTCATTTGAACACGCTGGTTGCTGTGGTTACACCTGTGATTGCTCACAGGTGTAACTCATCCTCGACTAATCACTGCAGCAGTTCAGCAGTCATCCACTGTCCGATTGTTTGCCTCTGATGGTAACACGAACTGAGTTTCTGAGTCTCAGAAATGTTATTTTATGGGCCTATATTTCCCTTTTCTCCTGTCCCGGGGTCTCCAACCCTGGTTCTGGAGAGCTACTGTCCTGCAGGTTTTAGATGCAACCCTGCTTCAACAAAGCTGCAAGTTTAAACTATCAAATTTGGAAAAAAGCTGGTAACGATCCAATTATTTGCTTCAGGTGTGTTGAACCACTCGAGGACCAGGGTTGGAGACCCCGGCACTAGTGACTACTCTCTGTGTTTTCTCAACTCAGGTTCCCTTCGTGTTTGGACTCATTGGACTCAGCAAGCTGCCATCATTCAAGTTCTCTATGGATATATCAACTCCTCGACTAAACTGCTACAACTGGTAACTGCTCCTCCAACTCTCCAGCGTCCGCTCCAGCTCTGTTCTCCGGCCTCCATCAATTAGATCTAGGCTGCCTCTCAAGTCCGCCTCTGGATTCAGAACCACTGACCACCTTTGATTTCTCCCTGCCTGACTAAACCCTCCTTGGCAAACTGCTCACTTCTTCCCCGTAAGCTTCCCTCTGTTATATTGTTCACTCACAAGCTCTAACCAGTGACATTTTCTCTGCACCTTGGAATAAAACTCACCAGTCATCTGCGTTGCTCCCCCCTCCTTCCGGATCAGTTCCTGTCATATTTTGTTACCTGTACCTTGAGCATTGTTAAATAAATCATCTAACTTTTAACAATGTTGCTGGATAGCTCAATCACAAAGTCACCTGACTTTCAAACTAGTGTTCTGAATTCAATTCCAGGCCTGGGTAAAGATATACGCCAACAGTATCCAGTGTGGGTCCTTATGCAAGGTCATTTATGCTACTGCCTACTTTGTAAATCGCTTTTGATTAATTTTTTTTTATTTAATACAAATTAAATTAAAAAGTTTTAATCCATTAAACCAATCAGATTGCATGGGCTCACTGACGTTTCACCATTGAGAGTGTTGGAGAGTTTAGTGGCCAATAGAGAGGAGTTGGAAGCCATTGTGCTGGAGGTTTGCACTCCTACTAATACTATTAGAAATATTAGTAGGATTAGTTTATCCATCGCCAACTCTGTCACACAATCATACCTCCGGTGCTTCCGTGGAAAATTGTAATTACAGGATATAAATTATCCGAAATATCTCAAAGGAAGCCAAATGGGATTTGAGCACAAAAATTGAACTGGGTGAAGAAGAAATCCTGGGGAAATCTTTGTTTCACCTTAAATTTCTCTTTGGCTTTATCATGGTTTTCTGTTCCCTATTTGCTATTAATCAGTTTGATTTGTTACATAAAATTGCACAATATATAAAATGTCTGTTTTGGTTTACTTGCCTGATGATGGTCAGCTGTCAGGCTGAATTAATCTGTCCAAGGCAGACGTTATGGACGAACAGTTTTCTGGGCATCAAAACAGAAACAATTTAATGTTTCAGACTGAGGACCTCAGAATTCAAACAGACAAAAACATGGCAGTCACATGATTTATGGAGAACGGTTTGCAGGCAGAGCAGGATACCTTGTCAGCAATGGTACATGAAGACGTACAGATCAGGTTACTGCCTGGATTGATTTTTATTTTTGTTTATCTAAACCGATCAATTAGAGACAAAGCCAGCTGATTCCTTAGCAGACCCCAGACCAGACATTGATGGCTCTAGACCCTCTGGGAGTGAGAATACTTTTACTCAGCAGACAAAAGCACAATGTTACGGAGAGGTGAGAATCCTGAGTGAAACCAAAGAAACGCTCAGTCAGATTCAAGTCTGCAGCTCGGGCGGGATGAGAGGCGGTATTCAGGAGGCTGAAGCGAGGTTGATGTTCCGAGACCAGACTTAAATCAATGAGGTCAAGGGAAGAAAATGGAACTCAACGGTTTTTGATAATCCGGGGCTGTCTGGCTGGTAGAGAGCAGCTTATAAAACCCAGGAAACCCAGGATTGTCACACAATCACCTCCAATCTTCTGCCTCCAGTCTGCCTGCAGGAGGAGACGGAGGTGGTACAGCTGATCTAACCAGCACCAAGAGTGAAGAGGAATCTAAACAAAGCAGGCAGACAGGCCAGAATCATAACAGTATTAAACTGATATTAGATACAGTTTGCCACTTATTATTTAAACCTGCCTAGAATTGACATCGCTGATGGATATTTCTAAGTTACTTTTCAACTTTCATAATATATATTTTCATGCAAAACATTACCGCTTTTATCCACACTTGCTGCCAAAGTCAACCAAAACTGAAACTTCTTTAGTGTAGCTTTAATCAAATCTTTCAAAAATTGACACACCAAGTGTTCTTCTCTAACTTAAAATGCTGCATCCCACAAATCAGCTGCTTTGAATCGGGAATTATATTCAGTTTGTAATAGATGCATGTCAGAAAACCTGTCGGCCGTGTTAGTAACACTAGCCAGTGACAAAGCATTATTTTAAACGTATAAAAGTTAGCGGAAGGAATCTGTAAACTTGCGGGTCCTTTATGGGACTGTATATATGGATGATATTAATCACGACAAGTAGGAATTAGAACTCCAGAAGCTTTATGAATATAATACATTCACAAATAATCATAAAAAAATGGTGTTCCCACCCATACCTGCAAAACGGGGTGGGGGGGTGGTGTTGCTGCTGTCAGCGACTGGAGAAATGGACCCAAGCAGACGGGGAGTAATCAGAGATAATATATATTTGGATGAATACTGACATGAACAAGGAACTGAATAATAAATAACTGGCACGGCAGAGCGGGGGAACAAACCGAGGAAAGAGCAGATAAACAGAAAAACCTAATATAACAGGATGGCATGGAGCGAGAGAGGAAAGCGGCAGGCAGAGGGGAAGTAACACTTACTGGAACGACAGGAGAACAACAGTAGGCTCGAGGAAACCACACAAAGGAACTCTGGTAAGGCAATAAACTAGCGCAGGAGAAGTGAAGGAGGGGAGCTTATATGAAAGGAGAGTGAGAGGTGAAACAACGAGGAGGATCGAATCAGATTATTTATTTGCGGTTTTAGAAAAGTTTCAACTGGGACAAGATTTTATCTCATGGATAAAGCTATTGTATAAGAATCCCACTGCCAGAATATTTACAAATCAGACACTATCCACCCAGTTTAAACTCTGCAGAGGAACTGGACAGGGATGTGTTCTCAGCCCGTTACTGTTTGCCCTTGCTCTAGAACCCCTGGCAGAAACCATTCGCACACACCCTGATATACACGGCTATGATACAAAATATGTTGCTACTACAATATCACTTTATGCGGACGAAATTTTACTGTATGTAACGCAACCAAAAACCTCTGTCCCAGCAATTATTTCGGTTATTGATAAGTTTGGAACCTTTGCAGGTTACAGGATCAACTGGGGGAAAAGTGAATTATTCCCCATTAAATTAGAAACGTATGAGTGGCTTGCATCTTTCCCATTTAAAGTGACTTCTGAAAAGATCACTTATTTGGGCATTGTAATTACAAAAAAATATAGTGGTCTTGTGAAAGAAAATTTTCTGCCTCTTTTAGACAAGCTTAGAAACAATTATTCAGTTCTGGAGGACTCTTCCTATTTCATTGATAGGAAGGGTTAATTCAATAAAGATGGTTTTTCTCCCACAATTCTTGTACCTACTTCAAAATATACCTGTTTCTATGTCATAATTATACCATTCATAAGGAATTACAAATCACATAGAATAAAAAAAGAACACCTCTGTAAACCTGGATCTCTTGGAGGCTTGATGCTGCCTAATTTCATGTATTACTATTGAGCCTCAAATCTAAGAATAATTTCTCTCTTGCTAGATAATACAGCGGTGCTCCCTAAAGGACTACAAATGGAGCGGGAGGATTGCTACCCTTACTGTATTGGTGCAGTAATACATTCACTCACTCCTTTGACAAGGGCTCACTATAATTATAACCCACTGATCCACAGTACTGTACAAATTTTGAAACAAATAATTAAACAATTTAAACTTAAAACACTCTCATTCTGTATGCCAATTTCATCTAACCCTTCTTTTCTCCCATCATGTGTTGTTGGGGCTTTTAATTTGTGGAGAGAATCGAGAATTGGTCAACTAAAAGACCTGTATTCAAATGACACCTTCATGTCGTTCCAACAGTTACATGAAAAATACGCATTGCCAAATAGTCATTTTTTTAGATACGTCCAACTACGAAATTATATGCGTTCTTTTCTGATACTTTAGACAAACGGATAAGTGAACGTCCTGGGACTGAACAAGAAATTTCATTAATCTATAGTTCACTACTGGAGATGAGTACTGCCTCCACTATTTCAATTAAAGAAGAGTGGGAAAAGAAACTTGGAACTTCGCTGTCTAGAGACATTTGGCAGAAAGCTCTACACAATACAAACACAGTCTCTATAAACGCCCGGCATTGCCTGATTCAATACAAAATTGTTCATAGGCTACACTATTCAAGAGAGAAAATTCATAAAATTTATCCAGATTGCTAATCCCTTTGTGAAAAATGTATGGCACAGCGTGGCAGTTTGTTACATAGTTTTGTACTTTGTCCAAAACATCAGGGTTTTTGATATGATGTTTTTGTCCTTCTGTCTAATGTACTAAGAGTTAAGATTAACCCTAGTCCAACAGTAATTATTTTTGGGATTTCTAATGAAATAAAGGGCTTACAGCGGGCTCAAAAAATCTTTATATCATATTCACTAATCGTTGCAAAGAAACTTATCCTGCAGTTTTGGAAGGGTAAAGACAATCCTGTACTAAAGATGTGGCTCACTGAGCTTCCTAACACACTTCACCTTGAAAAAATAAGATATACCATCAGTGGTAATATGAATAACTTTGAACAAATATGGCAGCCTTTATTCACATATCATGAGGATACTTAAGATGCTTCCAGTGACGCTCTACAACTGCTGCTATAAACTCTATTATTTCAGTATCCTGTGCTTCTAATTTAGTTTTCTGTCTCTTCAAACCCCCAGTCGGTTGTGGCAGATGGCTGCTTGTACTGAGCCTGGTTCTGCTGGAGGTTTCTTCCTGTTAAAAGGGAGTTTTTCCTCTCCACTGTCGCTACATGCATGCTCAGTATGAGGGATTGCTGTAAAGTCAACGACAACACAAGCCATTGTTTCTGCCTGCTGATTCCAGAGGAGTGAATGCTGCAAGTCAATTTGGAAACTTTTTCAAATTGATTTGTTTTGATGTATAATTGATTTTCTGTGAAGTGCCTTGAGACGACACCTGTTGTAAATTGGGGCTATATAAATAAACTGATTCTTGATTCTTGAAACCGATACTTAAGTTAGCAGTCAGGAGTTAGGGAAGGGAGGGTGTTGGGAGGATATTAGATAATTTACTTATTATATATATATATATATATATATATACATATATATATATATATATATTTATACACATTTTTATTTTTTTTTGGGACATTTATTTACTTTTTGTTTTGTTTGTTTGTGTCGACAAACAGCTAGACACACAGGCAGCTAGATTACTTTGAAGTACAACTGATTGACATTTGTTTGTTTTTTCATTCATTTTATATTATTTATTCTTGAGCACACTTCGCTCTCTCAGTTAATCCAGTTGTTTTAGACTACACTCTTTCATTTATGGTTTACTGATAGATTTTTTTTATATTTTTTATTATTATTATTATTATTATTATTATTTATTTAGTTATTTTTGTTTGGCTCCTGCGGGGCACTGTAACACAAAATAAGGCAAAAGTCTTTACTGCTATTTTGATGTGTTTCATTCTTTGCTTTTAATAAAAATATCTGACTAGAACAGATTCAGCTGGGTAGATCACCAGAAGGGGAAGCTGAGGGAGAGAGAGACAACAGGAGACCGAGGAAATAATCTATACAATAATAAATGACAGAGTGACAACGAGAAAAAGGTAAAACTAGCGATAAAGACAAACAGCAGAATCTCTGTTCTCTGTCAATTCCGGTTTACGCTCCAGTATTAATGTTAGGCTTTCTTAGTCGTTTTGATATCTGTGGGTTTTATGCACTGACTTTTCCAAAAATAATAAAATATGATAATAGTAAGAGTCTAAAGTTTAAGGTCTATAGTTTGACTTAATAAAGATTAATATAATATAATCAGTCTGGCATCAGTACACAGATGAGTACAAGCAGGTATCTGATGGACGATTTTGCGGATTCACAGCCAACAAACTCACAGCCAATTTTGTCTCATCAGGGGAGGATCTGCTCCAGCTTTTAAATCTCCACCTCAGCTGGAGATCAGCCTGTCTGTCTCCACCTGTGTATATCGACGGGGTATAGAGTTGGTGGCCTCAGTGTAAAAGGTTCTGTTAGACATAAAGTTAAAGATGAGCTGATTTTCACAGACTGTAAAAAACTGAAATATTACCATGTATTCTTGTTGAATTTCTAGTGCAAACATTTTATTACAAATTAGACATGACAAAACGAACCCACAAATGACGTTCAATGATATACTAATCAATTAACTAATTAAATCAATGTAAATAATTACATTTACGAATATGAAGAAAATCTACTGGTTTCAATTACTGTTAGGAAATATAAAAAGTCTATCGATGGAGCAGTCCGTTTTGATCCATGTTTAAGAATTATTTACTTAACTTAAGCTTCATGTTGATGCTCTTATGTTTGTTGTTCATTTTTGTTGGGTCTTTCATTCAGATCTCTAAAAGAATCCACATTTGTTCTGGGTAGTTTCTCTTTGAATTGGGCCATTTTTCCAGCCTTAGAGCTGTCAAGTTAATGAAAGCTTTGTTTGCTCAGGACTGAAAGGAGCCCCCCAGAGTTCACTTGTGGGCTCCACTGATGTTTCCCATGTCCTCTTGAAGGACTCAGTGAGGAAGAGGCCCGGGCAGTCCTCCACTGGCAGTCCGGTGGAGGACTGCCAGCTTCCACCGCCCGCCGCCTGGCTCTGAACAAACCAGCTCCCTCTCTGTTCAGGAGACAGGGAAGCATCCGTCGGGAGACGATGGGAAGCATCAAACTCAGAATACAGAATCATGCTGAGATTTAAATCATTTCTGTTTTAGCTCTGAACTTAGTGATGAATGAAAATGTCTATGAAATAGTGATTACACTATTCCCAAAGAAACACGTCATCTTAATGAGCTCTGAGGTAGAGCCATTCTCAGATAAACATATGTTGCTACATATGTATATTGTAAAACACAGAAGAAATGAATGAAAACAGTTAATCATTACAGCTTCCAAATGATTAAAGAAAGTAGAACAATGCCAGGAAAGAAAGATATTAGCAAGATATCCCCATCTCAAACTCTAGAGACAGTTTCAAACTCTAGATGTTGACCAAAGTGCTGTACAAGTGAATATAGTAGAATAAGAGAATAAACTATTTAAAATGAAGGTAAAGCAGCATGAAAACATACAGCATAAAGTGTCTCATTCTTTTCTAGAATCAAATGCCAAGGAATAAAAATGAGTCTCAACAGTCTCTGTGAAAATGTAAAGCGTCCCATATTTCAGTAAAACAAATGGCTAAAGCTTCATCACATTTGAACGTTAGCTTGATTCTAGGAACATTTAACGAAAACTGATTTGTTAAACAGAGGGCTCATCGTTAGTTTCCGGTTCACAAGTATTATGTTTGATTTTGAACAATAAGGTTTCTGCTGGACTTTGTGTTGTTCATTTTGAGTAAATCAGAGCAGCTGTTTGCTCACTGAGGTCTTCATTGGAAGGATCTTTATTTTGTTATAGGTCTCAATGTATGGAAACATCTTGTCAGTGAAGGTGTGTGTGAAGGTGTGTATGTGTTTGTTAGTATCCAGATTATAGAAAGACAGTTTCCCTCTGTCCCAGTCCAGATGCACTCTGATCCTCTGGAGCTTCTGGAAGACAAGTACTATAGGAGGAGCTGGTGGAGACTCTGCTGAGTATTTACCTTTATAGACTCCAATAAAAAACCATCCAGACCGTAACTTTTTCTTCCTCTGAACTGACTCTGCTAACACACCAACTGCCCAGCCTTTACTGTCTCCAACATCAACATCCCAGGTGTGGT
>JAVLVB010000710.1:105039-122241 GCA_032876305.1 Orestias chungarensis | reverse complement strand
TGACAGTAGGCAGTGATGGTATAGCCGCAGGGATAAAAGCAGGTAACAGTGACACCGCAACAGAGAGTAACGAAGAGGCAATTTAAACAGAGGGATTAATTCACCTCTTATGCCATCCGGGCCAGACAGAACCAAATGATGCTGTCCTTGAAAAGCTTCCCTCAGGGTGACCTGCAAATCTCCTAGCTATGTTCCTCCAGGCAGAGGATAGGCCATCAAAACATGAAGCTTGGATCCTGTGGCCTTTGAGCTGGGCCACCAAACACTCTGTTCTGTCATGTCAGCCTCCATATAATTTCTTTGATTTTGCACTCTACCTCCTTCCAAGACATTCACCCAGTTTTTGGTGGTTAGATGATGTTGTTGTGGAATTTGGGTTCTGGCACTTACGTTTTAAACAATTCTCTTGGGTCTACTTATTCCATTAACAACCGTTTGACAGAAACTGCTTCTCACTATCAACTGCTTGTTGACAGCAACAATTACTACGAAAACTAACAATTAAAGTTGAGTTGCTTCTGAATGATTAAGTCAGTTTTGTGTTCGGTGCAGATAACATTTGATCACATGACCTCTGCAGGATTAAGGGCCCCGTCTAGTTCAAATTGGGGACAGTGTTGGTTTACGGGATGGTTTAACTGATTTCTGAGGAAACCGAGAGGAGTTTGGCTTTGAGCTTATCCGGCCGTTCATCCCCCTCCACATCTCGGCCTCTTTCTTCTGTCTCCTCAGTCAGGGAGGTGGGGGTTGCAAAGGGAGGTAGTGGGTGTTGTAGCTTAGCAACTCCCTCAGTAGTTGGGGATTGATATGCAGTTTTATTCAGTTGTCTCTCACTAAGCTGCTGGAGTAGGGGGGGCTGAACAAAGCGGCCCTTATTGAGGCCTCTCCTCCTCCTTCTTTTTGCCCGGGCACAACGACGTGGGAGGACAAATATTTCAGCTCAAAGGAAGCGAGACGCAGCGCACAGCAGCGACTCATAAACTGAAACTCAGACTTAGGACAGCCTCCAGGTGCCTAATGCTTTCATCATTCATATAACGGAGCTAATATTCTTGCAAATATCAAAGTCATAAATCAGCAGCTCAAACGAATATTCCTGGTTTAGGTTTATTCTCTGTGCAGAACACATTATTCTTCTGTTTTCAGATATTTTTTGTGCTCCATCCCTCCATCACAGGGCAAAACACATACAAGACAATCAACCATGCACACGCTAATACCTAAGCACTTAATAACCTAAGAGTCATTTTTGTAATTCTGGAGAAAACAAGAGTACCTAGAGGGAACCAACTAACTGTACAGAGAGAACGTGCAGAAAGAGTCCAGGCTGCTAAATTCTAGTCCAAAATGCAACCACTGCAGCGGTTTCACCGTTACCTGCTTTTATCCCTACAAATAAAGTTTCTTTTCTTTGTTGGAGTAGACTAGGCTTTAGTATACCTAAGTTGTATCTGACCTCTATTTAATGAGCTCAGTGCAGAGCTGCATCTATGATGTGATGCCTAAATGTTTGCAGTCGAGTCAAACAAGAGGAGAGAAATCCCAAGGGATAGTTTCAGTTAGTTTGACGTTTTCTGAATCCATCCTGAGGATTTCAGGTCTAGAATGATGGTCGTGATCAAAAATATGATCAAAATGAAATGGGCTTCATCATTAGGTGTCGACATTTTCACCTAAACATTACATTGAAGTTAATAAATTGTAGTCAGTGAACCTGAAAGGGCTGATCCAGATGCAAATCCAAACAAACAATAATTGATTTCTTACACGTTTTGAGTCGGTCAAGCAGAGATGATGCAAAAGGGGATGAAGAAGAAAACAAAAAATAATTGAACAGATGTAGCTAAGTGGTGGACAAATGGATGTATGGATGGGAGTTTGGATGGATTATATACATGTTAAGACTTTTAAATTCCTGTCAGACAAAATGATTTAAATCTGCTGGATTGCCATCTGAATCAGAAAAGTCGTAAAGGTCTCATGAAGTTTCCTCTCTAATTGTATCTCCAGTGTTTTATAATGTTGTATAGATCATACCATGCTTGGCTCAGATATTTCCCGATTGAACTTTTTCCTAAACTGAATTTAAAAATACTAACATTCAACTAGAAACTGGTTCACTTTTACATTTCCTCCAGGGTTCTTTTCAACACTCAACTCATTATTTGCAGTCATTTCTACTCCCTGTTTGCAGTTTGTCCGTTTTCTCTCCTAGTCGGTTCTTTGTTTGTTTGTTTCTTTCGGACGGAGCCGGCACCTGAGTAGAAACTTCCTAGAAAAGGACGGAAACTGAAAATGTTCAAGAGTCATCTCGTTCAGATGATGCGGTTTGGTGCTTTTTTACAGGCAGCTGTCATTTCAATGATTGGTTCTTTTGGTGTCTTGTCACCTAAACAAAAAAACAAACTCTGCTCAGAACATTTAATCATAATCATTTCTGACAATGCTTCCCGTTCTTGGAAAAATGTGCCGCTTCATTGAACTGAAGAGATCTAAACATAATCTAAAGTAAATGAAAAACACATTATTGGAAGGCTGTTTAAGCTCTTAATGTTTTTTTCTATCTTGTGCTATTTCTGCCTTCTTGCAATCATTTGATGGAGTTTAAAGACTCTGCATGCTTTGACGTGATGTAATTTTGTATGTATACAATGCAAATACAAAAAAGTCTTTTTTCTCTGCTTTCTAGTGCAAATATCTTAGTACACATGAAACAAGACAAAACTAACCTATTAGTCACTTTTCAGGATGACATAGGAGCTGCTTTAGGTCAGCAACACCTGCATGGTGGTTAAAAACAAGTGAAACTAAACAATGATATAAAGTTTTATTCTATTCAACAGGACAAACTGCAGCTGTTTTTTTTTTCTGCTGCAAAGATTTAGTAGAACCAGCCGATGAAAACTGATGACACAGCTGAATGACCAATCCTGTTCTGCCGGTCGCTTGTCTTGAGTTGGGATGAATCAGAAAGGAAAGCTGATGAATCCCGACGGCCGAGGGAGGAATTCCTGCGTGTTCTCCGGGGAAACACGTCACAGAGCGCCTGTGTCCATTCAGTCTGCAGGAGCTCATTGTGATGCCCTGACCTTCCAACAATCCAACAATAACAAGGAGCGTCGCAGTCAGACGTGCAGCGGCACAGCGTTCCATTCAGGCCCAAATCATTCCTGCTTCCAGATAAAACCACCAGGATCAGTCAGGAAAAACATTTTACTGCTTAATAGCAGAGTTTGGAAATAGTAACAAAGAAAACCAGCTGATATTTAAACTTGTGTATGAAGTTTTCGAATAAGAATGACTCAAACAGGTCAGGAGGTAACTTATTTTACTTATATATACTTAGTTTTAATCTTTTTTTTAATACTATTTTCTTTGAATTCAACAAGAAAAATTACAAACTGATGTTCCCTCCATCTGAGTTAATCTAATATACTATTAACAGAGAAATAAAAGATGTTGACATTAAAGAAGATCACATTTTTTTTATTGAAACAGAAGCATAAAAAAGGAACGGCAAAAAAATACTGTAAAATAAACCAGGACAGAAAAACTGAATCCAGTCATGTTCAGTTAGTTTCCCTTTCACACAGCCTTAGGATGGATGAAGATCCTGTAAAAATATCAGACTAGAAAAAAAAACAGTAACAATAAAAACAAACTATATTCATCCTTACAAGAAATGAATCTAACATCAAACAAAAGTGAAATCTGCTCCACAGAAGGATTATTATACGAAATCTCTTCCTGGGTTTTAAAGGAAAACATTTTACTACCTTTCATTTGCCGAATCAAATAAGAATGAAAAACCTTAGAACCAAACAGCTTCTCACAGATCTCTGAGTTTAACTATTAAAAAACACCAAATTAATGGGCAAGCGCTGATAAACACAAAATGAGATTGTGTGGATCAGTTCTGGGCCTTCAGACGCCTCAGTTTGTTGAAACTGGATAAATGTCACATGGTTTTCATCCACAATCCTGATGCGGAAAACACAAACTGTCCCTTTAAAGAGTCCTTCTGAGTTCTGGGTTTCAGCACGGCGTCCCGATGGCTGCCCCAGAGTCCTTCACCGCCTCACAGACCAACACGCTCTTCATGGCCTCCTCTCTACCAGACGGGGACAGGGAGGAAGGTGAGGAGAGGGTGGAGGCGGGGGCGGTGGAGGCAGACGAGGAAGACGAGTTGGTGTCAGTGAGGCACTCTTCGCAACAGCAGCAGCAGCAGTCCATGAAGGCCCGGCCCAGAGAGCGGCAGAGAGACAGCAGCAGCACCGGCGTCGCCGAGCAGCGGATGAACAGCAGGAACTGTTCGACCAGGGCCAGCGCCGGCAGAACCAGAACCGGCGCGGACACGTGCGCCAGCGTGATGCTGAACACGCTCTGAGGTAGGCTGCAGGCGGCATAGAGGCCGGCCAGCGCCAACACGGCGGTCCGCAGCCTCTGCTCCCTCGCCTGCTGCTTCTTCTTCACCACGGAGGAGGACGAGCAGGAGGAGGACGAGCACCTGCCGGTCGCCTTCTCACCGACGGGTTTCTGCAGCTCGCGCTGGGCCAGGACGCGCCTGGTCACCAGGTCACAGGCCAGCGTGAAGAGCAGCGGCATGCAGAGGTAGCAGCCGAAGAGCCACCACATCCGGGCCTCGTGGTAGGTCAGAACCAGAGCGTAGACGCCGTCTGGCAGCGCCGCCGCCGGCTCACGGACACACACGTCCACCTTGAACCTGTCGCCGCTCGCTCTTAGGGAGGCCATGAGGGAGGGCGCGGGGTCGGAGGTCAGCACCGGGAGGCTGACGGTCTCCTGGACGAGCTGCCACAGCAGCAGCTCCGGAGCCCCCAGCACCATGGAGCCGACCCAGATCACGGTCACCTTGGACAGGATGGACCGGCACGGCTCCGCCTTGGGCGTCTGCTGGGGGCGGGGCGCGGTGGCGGCGTGGAAACGATCGAGGCTGAGAGCGCAGAGGCTGAAGGTGGCCACGCCCTGAGAGGTCACCTGACAGGAAACGGAACAGAGACGAGAAATTCAAACGTTTCAAAGGAGCCACAAATAAAATATTTCAAAATCGAATTATTGTGAATTCATGTAACCCTTTAATGCCATATGTGTCATATTTGATACGCTCGGTTTCTGAAATGATCTCAACACATCTGAGAGCTTCTGCATCATTTAATGATAAAACACAGTCAGATACACCAGAAAAAAGCAGGTAACTACACAACGATAATAATTGATACATATACAAAAAATGTTCCTGTTAAATTTCTTTCCATATTTTATTACAGAGCCAGATAAAGACTCCAGATTTAAACATTAAATAAAGTTGAACTTAAAGGGTTCCACTGCCAGTTGTACTGTGTATGACCATGTATGTGACAAATAAACCTTGACCTGACTTGGGTTAAACACTCAAAGCCTCGATTAGACTACAGAGCCGATGTAGTTTGGGGAGTTCGGGGAGTTTTTTCCTCCTTAAACTTGATTGCAACAGTACAATCGTCCGATATCCAACATATCTTCTTCTCGGTTGGTTTGAATCCACTTTTGGAATCTGTAAATAATCTGAAACGCCAACAGAAAGACTTGTCTCTAGTTTTATTGTGGCACATATTTGATGAAATTGATGTAATTTCCCCTCAATAAAGTCTAATCTAGTCTAATCTGAAGAACCTGTTTAAATCCCCCAATTTTGCATCAACTAAACATAAAATCCATCTCAGCTGTATTAACGAGTCTAGCCAGAGAAGCTTCCTGGCAGAGATATTCAGACGAGAGACGAGACTAGAACCAGCGCCTCCTGCTCTGCAGACCCCGGGGCCCTTAATGGAGATCTGTGAACAGATTTATGGCCAAATTAAAAGGACTTCTCCTCCCTCGGAGTTTAGTGAGATCACACAGTTAAGACCCAGCTGGGGATAATTGGTGCAGAGCCGTAATTAGCATGAGAATGGCTGAGCTGAGAGCCGACAGGGGCAGCTGGCAGCCGACCTGCTGAAACGCTCCTCAGGAGAAAAAAAAGAGGAGCAATTAAGGAAAACGGGTCATTAATTAGCAGATAACAGATTCCCCTCGTTTGCACCAGAAGAGGTGAAGACGCAGGGACTTGATGAGGGGCCGACCTCCTCGCCGCCTGCTTCCAACCACATGTTCCTACAAACGAGGGATAATCTGAGAGGAGCTGAAATAAACCCGAGCGGCTGGCCGACCCATCTCAGTCAGATCCAGAGGTTCGTTTCTGTTGCCATAAAAGCTCAAAGAGAACGCTAGCACACATTTTCTAAGGGTTTCCATGAGTTGGGATCCGACTGTTTATGACCGTTGCGTGTTAATCCAGCTCAATCCGCCTGTAGTGGCCGGACGCAGGACAAACTACCGGCCTGTTGCCAGATTAAACCTGGAGCCGGATTATTAAAAGCAACAGGGTTGTCGGAACCTGCCGCTGGTCCGTCAATGGATCCGACAACCAGCACAGGCCCGACTCTGCATGTCAGACAGCTTTCTATTCTGAAAGAAACTGGTGCACAGCTGGGCTCCTGTAAAGTGTGTCCGTGTAAACGGACGCTTAAACCATTTAATCTGAATAATTTAGATCCAGTAGAGGAACAGCTGTTGTTTCCCTGCACACCTGCCTTCAGTTGATGGCTGATTAGCAGGCCGTAACAAAGCAAAGCAGGAAAACATTTACATGTTCTCCCTTTACATGGATGGGTTCTCTCCGGGTGCTCTCGTTTCCTCCCACATTCCAAGAACGTTTACTCGCAAATCCAATTCCTTTGCCCATATGCTGCTTTTTCAACGGCACAAATAGAACCTTGTCAAATCTGGACGTACACGACGTCCGAAGCAAGCAGTGCTATAGTGATATAAACGGCCATGCGAAAGAAAAAAAGCATCAACGCCTGCTGTTTGATCGAAGCCTTAGTTTAATTGTCTCTAATCTGTGAGACCGAGTGGTTGTTGTCTCTTCTGCGTTGACCTGTTGACCTCTCCAGACTGGGGGTCAGCGACCTGTGTGACCCTAAGAGCCGTTTGTCCCGTCTGTCCAGCGGAAAGCAATCTGCAACAAACCCCAAAAACCAAGATGACCACGCACTACAGGAGATCTGTTAATATTTTCAAATTAAGATACAATTTAAAAAATTGCCTTTTAAAAATAATTTCAAGTTTTAAAACGTAGCTTAATTTCTTAGTGATTCTGGTGGTAGTTTTTTGGGGCATGTGTGACTCCAACGATGCGGATTGTTGCATAATTACTGATATAAGATCCTGTTTATGAGACATTAATAAGAGAAAAGAAATCAGAAAAACAAAATCCTTGGTTTAAATCGGTGATTCTGCCCCAAAAGACGAGTAAAATAAATGAAGTCGTCTCTCCCAGATCCCATCTGTGGATCTTCTGCTCTGCACCTGCAGACAAACAGCTCCGCTCTGTTTATGGGCTCCAACAAACACGAGTGGCTCCACGCTTCACAAACAGAACTCAGGAGGCCAAATGGGTCACAACGGCCCCGTTCTGTTCGGAGCGTAGCCGAATGGAGCCGGGAACAAGGAGCCATTCATCTGCAGCCTGCAGTGGCGCAGAAACGGGTCGTCAGTGATGCAGTTAAAGAACAACATCAACCAGCAACGGGATAACACAGTCATCTATCCTCCCAGGCTGGAGTACCCGGAGAGAAGCCGAGCTCGAACAGGGAAAAGACCCCCAGCCATGAAACCTGAAAGATCTGATTTAGTTTGGAAAGAAGGACAAAATCTCCGGATGATCGGGGAGCAACCAGAGACAGGGTTTGGCTTACAGGAGAGACCTCTGGTCCTGACACCAGCTTTGTTTCCTGCCAGGTGTCCCTACAGGGACGCGTTTTAACCTTTAACCTTTAACCTTTAGCTGCAGCAAGTATTTCACTGCAGCCTTTCAAATGCCACCATCTGCATATAAAACCATATTTGTTTCCTTCATCTGTTTCAGCTTTTTCACTAAACACTGTTAACACACGTTTTTCTTTCTTTCTTTACTTTATTGCGTTTAAAACGTTTTAAATTGTCTAAATTGCGACATTATTTGGATTCATGACCTTTTGAACATTATTTGATTTGGTTTTTTTCTCTCTGAGCTTTTTAAACCTGTGGAACACCCACGCGTCGCGCGCGCGCCTGCTCACCTCCAGGTAGGGCACGAGGCGACAGGACACGTCTCCTAGCAACCTGCAGAGCGTGAGCTCGTGGAAGACGACCACGGGCAGGCAGAAGAAGAGCACGAGGAAGTCCCAGAAGGCCAGTCCCGCGAGCACGCAGTTCCACGCGCTCTGCAGGTGGAAGCTGTGCCACACCACGCACATGAGCGCGAGGTTGCCCACGAGACCCGCGGCGAACAGCACGAGCGCCAGCAGCAGCACCGCGTACGCCCAGTAGGAGGCGTCCGAGAGCGGCAGCAGCGGGTTGAGCGGGGCGGAGGAGCGGCGGGGCGGCGGCGACGTGAAGAAGCCGCTCGGGTCGTCGCGGCCGCGGGGAGGGATGTCCTGGGAGCCGGGCTCTCTCTTCCTGGAACCCCCGCCTCTGGAGCCTCGTGTGACCCGCTTGAGACCGAAAGTTTGGGTCCGGTTCTGCCCGGGCCCCTGCGCCGGTGGAGCCGCCTCTGTCCCCGCAGACACGCCCGCAGCATCCTCCGCAGCTGCGGGCAGAGAGAGCAGCACCAGGCAGCAGAGCAGCTTCATGGTTCTGGGCTGCTGTGGTCCTGATGAGAACTTTCAGCCCGGTCCAGCATCCAAGCCAACAAAAGCGCAGCAGGGTGGACCCGGGGCCCATTTCAGAATAAGAGCACGAATTAAAAACAGGAAAACAGCCACAAACTAAAGAAAATCAATCAGTGTCGCAACTACTTCAGGAGACCTCAAATAACGTGAAGCTCCCATAAATAATTAGCTCTTTCTTTTATTTATGTGGTTATCTGTTCATTTAAACAAAATGTAGGTGTTTCATCTAATCAGTAATTTCTTGGTTCAGTGTTTGTAGGACCCACATGAGGAAACCTTGTTCAAAATCATAGTAGGTTATAAAAGTGAATATACAACCTTTAACATAGATCAAAATATCTCTCATCCTGATGGAGAAGTTTCAAAGACAGGAACTGAGTTAAGGATTCAAGTTACCAAAGAGACAAGAGGATCTAGTCAAACATTTCAAAATAAAGGCATGGATGATAAAACTGGTTCACAAATCTAATAAAAAAATGTCACTTAGATTTGTTTTTTTAAACATTAAACTAAATACAGTTTTTAAATGTGATATTTGTCACAAATTCAGTAAAACACATCTCAACAAAACATTTTCAGAAAAGCAATCATTAGATATGATCAAATATCATTAAATCTTTAACGTAATCTTCAGGACGCAGCTGAGGCTTTTAGACCTGGGGTGAGGTGTTGTATTTTTTTACAAATAAAGATAAAGGTGTGACAGACTTTCCCAAGGTCTTGCTGGGACATTAATCCGTTAGTTGTGAAAATGTTCTTCAGGTGACAGATGGACAACTGTGGGATTGTCAATGAGCAGCTTCTGTTGGTCTCTCGCTTCAACTTTGCCTTTTGAAAGTTGTTTTATATACCAAGCGTTTACAGGTAACTTCAGACTTTCTACCCATATAACTGGATTACTCAAGCCCATCTTCCCATCCCTCAGATCTGGGAACATGTTACACAACAGCAGGAACCTACGAGCAACACTTCAACTTAAAACAACAACAAGAATAAGGCAAGATTGAAACCGCTTCCCCATAAAATGACCCAGATATTAGAAAACACCCCTTATTGCTGGTGGCTAAAAATATTTGTTGAAATTCCTAATATTGTCGTTAATTACCTGTTGAACACGGAAAATTCAAAATGTAGGTAATTCTCAGTGGCCTTCTACCAGCAGTCATAAAGGGGACGATCAATACAGCAGGATGCTTATAACTAACGAATGGTGTCATGGTCTTTTGTAATCAGTCCCTCTCTATTGTTCCACGACTCACCCTCCCTGTATATAAACCCAGTTCATCTATTCACTCAGCGCCAGATCTTCCCTTCTGCTTCCCTGTAAGTTTCAGTTTCTGTTTAAATTGACTGCCACTCTGAGAATGCTGGGTCAGAAACATTTTCTCTTATGCGTATTTTCGGCAGAGACAGCAACATGCCAGCCCGAGGACCTACAGCAGCCGATATCTCCCTTCTGAGGCTCAAGAGTGGCTGCATCTGCTCCCTACTTTTATTTGTTAAACAAATGCTTGGGCCTGAAATGTTTTATTCTTTGGCTTCAGTGTATTTTAGAGTATTTAATTGTGTAATAATAGTTATAAAATAAAGGTTACTACTTCACAGATTTCGCCTATGACAGGTTCTTTTAGGAATGTAAATAGAGATCACTGTAAAGTTTATCCCTCGTTGACCACTAATAAAAACAGGCATTAAAAAAATGGGGAAATTTTTATAAACTAGTATGTATTTTTATTTTATTTAAATCAAGATCTAAAGAGGAACTTTAGGTTCTTACATTTACTTAAATTTATGCAAAATACTTAAAAATCCAAACAGTTAATTTTGTATACATATCTTAAATATCAAATCAAAATGTATTATTAAACTAAACAATGCAAATATATTTTTCACCCAAATTCATCAGAATGCTTTAAGATCTCACTTAGTTTAGTAAGTTTTACCAAAAAGGGACCTTACCATTAGTCCTTTAAGTTTAAAAACATTTCCCTCACATATTCAGTGCCTTTGCAAGGCTGCCAGCTGCTCAGCTTGCTGTGCAACAACCAAATTAATGGTTGCTGTCTTGAATCTGAGTGAGAGTTGCTCAATTCATTATTAGCTGACTGTTGTCACATGACATACAGAAGAAGAAAGGATGGGCAAACATTTAAAGATCGTATCTTCTCAGATGAGCGGGTCTCTGTCAACGTGTTCTTCGATTGGTAAGAGCTCAACAAGGCGTCGGACTTCAGGATGTCTGCTGATAGTCTTCTTTGAAATGCTGCTACTTGGGGGGAAATTCACATGGACATCTCGAACAAATCCCCTGAAAGACTACATTTCTTTTCGGACAGGTTTTGCGCCAATAAAATTGGTACCACGAACAGACCAGATTTTTGAGGGATGGCTCTGCTGTGTCAGACCTGCCAACATTGGGCTTTGAAAAAGAGGGAGATTTTCTTGTGTAGAAACGAGATCGCTCCTCCAGCAACATCTCTTCACCAAAAATTAATGAAAAGGGATGTAAACTGACTTTTAAAGAGCCTTAAATGCAAAACTACAATGAAATTTGCTGCAAACGTATCTCCCATAATGATTATGCAGTCTTCTTGGAGCCAAATATGTTCAATATGAATAATACATAAATCAATATATACTGTGGGTACGTAAAGTATTAAGACCCCTTTAAATTATTCACTCTTTGTTTCATTGCAGCCATTTGGTATAACCAAATTTTATTTTATCATTAATGTTCACTCAGCACTCCATCTTGACATGAAAAAAACAGAAATGTAGATATTTTTGCAAATTTATTAAAAAAGAAAAACTAAAGTATCACATGGCCATAAGTATTCAGACCCTTTGTTGTGACACTCATATTTAACTCACATGCTGTCCAATTTCTTCTGATCCTCCTTGAGATGGTTCTACTCCTTCACTGGAGTCCAGCTGTGTTTAATTAAACTGATTGGACTTGATTTGGAAAGGCACACAACCGGCCTATACAAGACCTCACAGATCACAGTGCATGTCAGAGCAAATGAGAATCATGAGGTCAATGGAACTGCCCAAGGAGCTCAGAGACAGAATTGTGGCAAGTCACAGATCTGGCCAAGGTTACAAAGGAGTTTCTGCAGCACTCAAGGTTCCCAAGGGCACAGTGGCCTCCATAATCCTTAAATTGAAGAAGTTATGGACGACCAGAAGTCTTCCTAGACCGGGCCTTCCAGCCAAACTGAGCAATCGTGGGAGAACAGCCTTGGTGAGAGAGGTAAAGAAGAACCCGAAGATCACTGTGGCTGAGCTCCAGAGATGCATTAGGGAGATGGGAGAAAGTTCCACAAAGTCAACCATCACTGCAGCCCTTCACCAGTCGGGGCTTTATGGCAGAGTGAAGCCTCTCCGGAGTGCAAGACATATGAAAGCCTGCATAGAGTTTGCCAAAAAACAGATGAAGGACTCCCAGTTTATGATAAATAAGATCCTCTGGTCTGATGAGACGAAGATTGAACGTATTGGCGTTAATTCTAAGCGGTGTTGTCAGTGAGTTCTTTTCAGCTACTTCTCCAGTTGTCCACAGGGGGTCACCAGTGCTCCTCCTCTGCTGGAGCTCCTTCCACCCCAGGTGCGCCCGGTTGGCGTTGATGAGCTGAGCCAGTATAAGAGGAGTGGTGGATCAGCTACTCGACGCCTGAGTGTTTGTTTACTGTTGGTAAATTCTAGTTCTCAGTGCCAAGCTCTAGATTTCGTGTACTCGTTGTATTTTTGCCTGATCTCTAGCTTTAGTGTTTTTCCTAGTCCCGCCTCCAGTTGCCTTTTCTAGTTTTTGAGTTATTATTTTGATACTTTGTTGCTGCCCTTCCATGCCCTTAACAACCCTTGTGCTCACCTCAGGTTCCCGTCATCTCCAGTGCTAATTTCCTCCCAAGATCCCTCTCTGGTTTAACGCATCCATCTGGTCTCCCCGCTCCTCTTGGCTTGGCTCGATATACCCGCTCCAGCTTTGCTCCATCTCCCTTACACACCCCCTAGACAACTTCTCCATTAAATCACTGCTGAAGAGAACTCACCACTCACTCCTCCCTGGCATCAAAAATCAACCCATCACAAGTAAGATCATTCGTATATTTTCTTATCACCATAAATCATCTACTCACCTGTCCTGTCCTAACCCTCATAGGTCTTCGGTCTCCCACGTTGGCTTGCGCTCTGGGTCTCCTGCCGTTTCCTGCTGCCCCGCTGTTCCTGTTGTCCTGCCGTACATTGCCGCCGCCCGCTGTTTCTCGTTGCCGGATCCCTCTCCTCCCCTCTTCAATAAATTCATTATAATTGATCTCCTGAGAGTTCTCTGTTTATGTGGGTCAGAAGCTTAAACGTTATGACAGGTATTTGTGGAGAAAACCAGGCACTCATCAGCTGCCCAATGCAATCCCTACAGTGAAACATGGTGGTGGCAGCATCATGCTATGGGGGTGTTTTTCAGCTGCAGGGACAGGACAAATGGTTGAAATTGAAGCAAAGGGTCTGAATACTTATGGCCATTTGACATTTTAGTTTTTCTTTTTTAATAAATTTGCAAAAATATCTACATTTCTGTTAGCATATATATATATATATATATATATATATGCTTTTTTTTTTATATCTAGACATATAACTGTTAAAATCTTCTCTGATATGTGGTGAACTAGTGTCCTCACCTCAAAAAAGATGAGCGCTTCTCATACAGATTTTCAGCAGTGCCCATATTGCAGGTGGGCATGTCAAGGAACTTGGTCTCCACATGCATGACAGTCTCATCATATATTCTGGCTAAAACAATAAATTCTTAGCGTGTTTTTATGTTATTAGATTCATCACGCATGAGTGAATATGGCTGGTCTGGCAGATTCTGGAGACTTCGTTGTCCAGTTCAACATTTATGGCTCCTGTACAAAAATATTACGAATTCAGATTGTAGATAAAGCTTTTATTAAAAATACTGGCAGGATGGCGGGAAAACCAACAAATAAATCAAACACAACAATATAAAACGCTGATCTTACTTTCACAAGCTGTGTTGTTTTGGTTCTACCAGATGAACATTTTCTAGCTACAGCTGAGTCCGGAAACCTATCTGCCACAGATTAGCTGAAACCGTCACAAAAGGCAAAGGGTGTGTTTTTAGCGACTAACATTGCCATCTATACTTCAGCTTTTGTCACTCTGTCAGCCTCCGACATGTCCCTCAACAAGAAGGATCCGAGGTTCCCCTCTGTGCCTCCACAAGCTGTTTATGCTAGGAAGCCTAGCATGCCTGCTAACGTCATTTTTCCCCTCCAACGCCCGACAGACTTTACAAAACGCGTGGTAATGACTCACATTACTCACGATTACAAATTTAAAAGTGTCACACCACAGAATGGAACTTTGAAGCTTATTTCTTCTTTTTGTTGACTGTCTCGCTCATTTTATTTAGCTCTGGGTATTTGTAGAGTAGAATAATGCCCGGGAATTGCTTGGGTAGTAACGTATGACACCCAATAACGGGGGGTTGCCAGATTAGGTACAACTGCACGTGAAACACCAATTTTTTGACTCATTACTTTGAAATCGGGAGAAAGTGGGATAAATTACAAATCGGGAGCAGGGCGATAGAAAGGGCTAAAAAACTGTGCTGGAGATGCATAGCTTGGCTGGACATGCAACAAAACACAACACCCCGTAATTTCATCATCACACTCTTTTGACATCATCCTTCACATAGTAAGTTCCAAACAGGTCCATAGTTGTGAACTCGAATGGTGGAGCAGGAGTTGACCTCTGTTCAGGCAAGACTCCCATTACTTGCTTGCAGATTCTTGGTTTCGCCTTCTTGCAGACAAAAAACTTGTCAACTACCTTTTGGGCAATAATTCTTCCCCTGATGACCAATGCTTTCTTTCATTATCTGTAAAAGCATTCCCGCCACTCCATAATGCCTCTTGCTGTGTGCTTTTCTGGCCAAGATCGTTGGTGTCCAGGCTTCAATTAGAAGGAAGGGAATAGCCTTGTGGTCTTCTGTGAAGTTTTGGATTCTACCACCACAAACTAGAAGTCCACGTGTCTGGTCTCTGTAGACAACTAGTCTATCTGTTGTGGTATTAGGGAAGTTTACATCATCATGTGCTGCCAGTCACAGGTCTCAAAATGCATCCTTCCCTCCAGATCCACTCCACAGTTACAACCAACCTTGCTGAAACACCTGCTGCTCCAACAGATTGTCTTCTGGACTCCACACAAGCAGGAGTTATGGTAAGAATAGCCACAACTGTCTTTTTCTGTATCTTTGCGACTTTATCTCTGGCTTGTGTAGCACCGTATTTGGCAGATCTTATCAGTCAGTGATCAACATGAGGTTGGAGTAACTTTAGACCCAACCGATTCTTGCATAAGGACTGGCCTCTGCAAAGAAACCTGGTGGAGTCAGAGATCTTGGAAAGCTGATCTGGCTTAGATTAGCATACTCTTCCAAAAGCTTTATGGTATCTTCTCAGAGCACTGCTGACAAGGTGGTGTCCCAACTGTCTTCTCTACACTACTTTAATTTAGCTTCTTGAAAAGCTCTCCTGACTAGGATGGCCTCTTTTTGTTTGACAGTGAAGCCTAGTGGTTCTAACAGGCTTGGCTTAGCTGGTCTCTCCTGGTGAGTGGATTAGGGGGGTGTTTTCTGACTTCTTCACTTTGCAACACTTGACAAAGGCACATCTTCCTCTTGTTGTTTGACAAGTTCAATGCAACCATGACATGGAGATTGTCTTGGACGATGATATAACCAAGGCCAAGTGCATTGTCATCTTTTGTCAGCTGGTTAGGTAGGATCATGGTAATGGACTCTGTTCTGATAGGTGTCTCCTCTTTGGATCCTTTACTCCCACTTTGACTTGATTAGTACCATGGATTCATTAAGAATTGCCCAGCTTTCAGGATGTGTTCGAAGTTGGTTGTAAGGTTGTGAGGCATTTTAGATGCTGATGGTCATGGTGTGAGGTCACGGTGCCATCTGAGTAAGTATCCTCTTCCAGCACACACCTTTCTTCCTGAATGAGTGGAGATTTGCAGTGTTTTGCATGGCAACCCACCCCACCTCCACCCCCTGTATGTTTGGTTTCCTGTTTGTAATATTAAAGGGGTTAACCCATTTAACCTTTTTTCTTATTTTGAACCTTTCTTGTTGCTGAAATGTACTTTAATACTAAACCGGACCACAAATTTAGAAACAAGCTAAGACTGGCTGTTGTTCCAGCAGTGGGTCTAGAAAACGAGTAGCAATTTGTTGAGATTAGTTGATTATTTCTTGATGAAGATCTAAGCAGAAACATTTCAGTAAGAGCTGAACAACTGCAGAACTAAGAACAGTTTATTTTACTGTCTTTATTACTAGTTTTATTCTCACCTAAGCAGAGAAAAAATAAGCCTGTTAATCAGTAATTTTTATATCAGCTCAGAGGTTAAATTCTGGACTTTGTAACGAAACACGCCCCAGTTGAACCTGAACCAAAGCAGGAAAGCTGGTTGTGATTTTTGGTTACTGGAGATAAAATCAGATTCGCCTTCAGACAGAACTAGCAGCTTCGTCTGAGTGATTCCAGCTCCGGGGGAGTAAAGAGGAAACCTCCAACATTTCTGCTTCAAGCTGCTCACACTCCACACACTGAAGGTAAGTTGGACAAAGAACACCTCAGAGTCACTTTGAGGGAAGTTAGTAGAGGAGGGAGGGAGCCAGGACTGACTGGAGCTTCTGTGTTTCCAGCTTCACTCAGAGACTAAATGGCTTCCAGATCAGACGAGGATCTCTGCTGTCCGGTCTGTCAGGACGTCTTTAAGGATCCGGTTGTTCTGTCATGCAGCCACAGCTTCTGTAAGGAGTGTTTGAAGAACTGGTGGAGACAGAAACCAGCAAGACAATGTCCAGTTTGTAAGAGGAAATCTTCTAAAATTGAACCACCTTTTAATTTGGCTCTAAAGAACCTGTGTGAGACTTTCTTACAGCAGAGAGATCAGAGAGCTTCAGAGGATCTCTGCAGTCTGCACTCTGAGAAACTAAAGCTCTTCTGTCTGGACCATCAGCAGCCAGTTTGTCTAATCTGTAGTCATTCAGAAAAACATGCCAGGCACAAATTTAAACCCATAGATGAAGCTGCTAAACACCACAAGAAGAAACTTCAGGCAAATTTGAAACCTTTAAAGAAGAACTTGGAGCTCAGGAAGAAAAATCAACAAAGATTTTTTAAAACAGCAGAACATGTGACTGTCCAGGCCCAACACACAGAGAGGCAGATTAAGGAGCAGTTTAAGAAGCTTCATCAGTTTCTAGCAGAGGAAGAGGAGGCCAGGCTGGCTGCACTGAGGGAGGAAGAGGAGCAGAAGAGTGGGATGATGAAGGAGAAGATGGAGGCTCTGAGCAGAGAGATAGCAGCTCTTTCAGACACAATCAGAAACACAGAGGAGG
>JAVLVB010000710.1:88176-104939 GCA_032876305.1 Orestias chungarensis | reverse complement strand
CAGAGAGGCAGATTAAGGAGCAGTTTAAGAAGCTTCATCAGTTTCTAGCAGAGGAAGAGGAGGCCAGGCTGGCTGCACTGAGGGAGGAAGAGGAGCAGAAGAGTGGGATGATGAAGGAGAAGATGGAGGCTCTGAGCAGAGAGATAGCAGCTCTTTCAGACACAATCAGAAACACAGAGGAGGAGCTGAGAGCTGAAGATGTCTCATTCCTGCACAACTACAAGGCTGCAGTGGAAAGAGTCCAGCGCTGCCCCCTGCTGGAGGATCCACAGCTGCCCTCAGGAGCTCTGATAGACCAGGCCAAACATCTGGGCAACCTGGCCTTCAACATCTGGAGCAACATGAACAACATGGTGTCCTACACTCCTCTCATCCTCAACCCAAACACTGCTCATCCAGAACTCCTCCTGTCTGAAGACCTGAGTAGCGTGACTTTAGGAGAGATACAGCAGCTTCCTGATAATCCAGAGAGGTACAAGTCTTGGTGGTCTGTCTTGAGTTCAGAGGGTTTTAACTCAGGAAACCACAGCTGGGATGTTGATGTTGGAAATAGTGAATATTGGACACTTGGTGTGTCAGCAGAGTCTGGATTGTTGGTTATAGAGTTTCATGGAAGTAAATACTCAGCTCAGTCTCCACAAGCTCCTTCCACAGATCTCCAAATCCAGAAGAAGCTCCAGAGGATCAGAGTGAATCTGGACTGGGACAGAGGAAAGCTGTTGTTCTCTGATCTGGATACTAACAAACACATACACACCTTCACACACACCTTCACTGACAGGATGTTTCCATTCTTCAGAATTGTGGATCGAGTAAAAATCCTCCCAATGAAGATCTCGGTGATGAAACAGCAGCTCACATATTCAAAATGAAACCTTATGGATCAGAATGTGATTCAGTGTTTTCAAACAGGAAATTGGATCTGCATAGAAATTCCAGCTAAAACTTCCTAAATAAAGAGGACATGTTAACATTTCAGCAATGGAACCATACAAATTTGGAAGAAATTCAAATGTTGAACTAGTATTACCAGAGAACACCACAATCTGGACATGTCACTATAGCAGAACTTTGGCCAAAATGATTTTAAAAAGCTGTGTTTCATCAATGAAATAGCTTTCTAACAATATTCAAGTGCTTTGATCTCTTTCAGTCCACCTTCCTTAAGACTTCCCTAGCCATAGTGTTGATTGTTATTTATATTTTTGGTCACTTGAACCTGATATATTTTACTGAAGAGACTGGATAGATGGGTTGGAATATCTGGAACAGCACTGGACTGGTTCTAGTCTTACCTTAAAATGTCCTCATGTTAATAGGTAAAGTTCCTCAGAGTGAAAATTAGGCCTATGCGAGGTACCCCAAGGTTCGGTCCTGGAGACCCTTCTATTTAATATCAATATTCTCCCATTGGTTCAGACAATAACAAGTTGTAAGATGATTCACAGCTCTCAGTTACAATGTCACCCGGTGACATGTTTATCTTTACAACTGCATAGGAAGTATCCATAGTAAGCACAGAGTTTCAGCTATTCTGGCTACAATGTACTGATCAGAAATCTCAAAGTAGTGATGGACTCAGACCTGAACCTCCAGAGCAACATAAAGACAGAAGAAAGAATTAATTACTGCAAAAGTGTCTTCACAGGTCTGAATAAAGAGTCAATGAGACAGAAGCAGCTGATCTAGAACGATGCTGCTAGCATCCTCAGTAAAACTAGGAACATAGAGCAGATGACCTCAATTCTTAATTTCTTTTACTGGCTCCCTGTAATTCAGACAAGAGACTTTAAAACACTTTTATTCATTTCTAAATCGATGAATGGCTTAGCATAAAGACACAATATACATCTGTTGTTACTGCATCAGATCGTTTAGTTGTCATCTACTCTGAATCCCCAGAACCAAACATGGAAAAGTAAGATTCTGTACTCTTCTAAAAGCAACTACAGAAAACTGCTTGGACTATAGTTTTTATTTAAATTAAGACTCAAAACCCATTTGTTCAGAGCAGCTTCTGATAATATATTGGAAGATTTGGTTGTTCACATTCTTTGATTGTTAGTAATCCCCCAAAAGGTTTTGGGAAAAAAACAAATTACTTTTTTACGTCCCTTCAAAAAAAGCCTTGTCTAAACTTTGTTTTTAGAACATGGTTAAACCCCCACACTCCTTATAGTTTTTATCTGCATACTTAGAAACTGCATCAATGTGAAAATACTTGAATTACTATATTGTTTAAGTAATTATTTCATCATCGAGTGCACAGACAGTTATTAATATGTTAACATTTTGTTGTTGGTTAGTTTTTATGGTCACAGAAAAATAGGGTTAGCGTTGGTTGTTAAGTTCTCCAGCTTCTTAAACTTTGAAACCATTTGTCTGAATATTGTCTACATTTAAGTATATCTTCATGTTTTCCTCTTGATTTATATGCCTCATAATTGGAAAGCTTAGAATACACCCTGTCAGAGTCTGTCAATTATCTAAAACATGCAGGGGAGACTTGTTTCTGGTTGTATACGGTCACTTTTGTTCAGACCTTTGATTAATAGGAACTGGAAGATTACATGATTCTAGTCTTTATTTAATAATTGACAATGTTTAGGTTTTATCCTTTTGATGATGGTATTTTACTAAATGTAATGTTTAGTTTTCTTATATTGTTTTAGGTTTTGATGATTGTTTTTCCCAACGTTCACTGTGTGATATTTTATCATGTAAAGCACTTTGAACTGCCTGGTTGCTAAAACGTGTCATACTAATAAACATGATTCAACTTCAGACCTGCTTCAAAGTCTGTCCAGATGCTATAAACTAAATGTGACATGAAGTGGATGATGTGCAGTTTAGTTTGGTTCTGACAGCAGATCCAGGTGTGCTGATGAGGAACAGGTAACATATGAGGTTAGTGGAGACATGAGGACAACAGACAGATCTGAACATCTAGACTGATGAACAATGCAGAAGGAGGTTTTTATATTTAGCTGAAGAGCATCTGAGCAGATTTTACGGAAACAGGAGGAAACTGAGGAGAATAGAAGATTCTTTGCAGCCCCTTGTCGCTCCTCAGTAGACCTGGGATCTGTTTAGAAGTTTATCAATTATTTAAAATGAATTCCGGGTCCTTTAGCTTTTCCTACTGTTCAAAAATATGACTGATTAATTGGTCTCTGACTTGCTGTCCAAGGTGTGATGTTGTTTTCTCTGTGTTGTCCACCTCCTCTCCCTCCTGCAAGAATAAGCAGCAATAGATAATTATTTTATCTAACTCCAGAAATGTTAAACGTTTAAAGGGGGGTTCCTCTAAATAGGGTCGTGATCTCTGTTGTATAACGTCATCATTTCGATGAACCAACATTGAATAGAACAAAAGAAGTTAAACATGAAAAACTAATAAACAGTATATATAGTATTATGAGAAATATAAATTTAAATTGTTTTCCTGACTCGCTTTAGTTCTGGTTGAGTCAAAAGAGCCTCCAGCTGCCTTGTTCTCTAGTCCTGAGCTGAAGCAGTTAAAAACACATCAGCCAGTATAAGTATACGTATTCACACGAGATGGCTCGTTTTCTCTGTTAATGAAAGCTAATAGGACTCTTGCCCATCAACATTGAAGTTTGAACAGTTTATCAGGTTTTGGTACATTAAAGAATGCTGATGTTATTGGGAAGTATTGGGATCTTTTCATAACGTTCTACCATGATTTCAAGGTAAAATGTAACTTTTTCTGCTGTAGGAATTAAATGATCAGTAACAGAAAAAAATAGGTTAATAATGAGTTTATTCTTTTCTTTAACCATTGTAGAAACCTAAAAAAGAAAAAAAAAGGAAAAGCTGTCTTCACTTTTTTGTTTTAAGGCCGCTCAAATTTTAGGCAAGGTGACTTTACCTGTTTAACAGACTTCAGCAACAATTCATAAAAAATACAGGAATGAAGGATAATGTGAGCTTAGTCCTGTGGTTTTAACCAACAAAGATCCTTGAGCTTTTCCAACCTAAACAAAATAGCTTGACAAATACACAATTTCTTTAAAAATATACCCTTAAAGATATATTGTAATAATACATTTGCAATCATTGGGCCAATTTCTATTCTTTTCAGGGGAAGGTTTATTGGATCACGTTGCTGAGTGCCCAGTGGCCGGGCTTTTACCCATGGAGCCCGGCAGGGCACACGAAGAGGACATATGGGTCCACCTTCCAATGGACTCAACACCTGTGGGACGGGCCAAAGGGGTTGGGTGCAGTATAGTGTGGGTGGAGATTTTGGTGGTCTAATCCTCGGCTACTGAAGCTCGCTCTAGGGAAGTGGACAGCACTTCTCTGGTGGGAGGGGCAAGCATGCCCACCTCCCCGTGCACATTTGAGGATCTGCGGTTGAAGTGGTCAACAGCTACAGGTACTTGGGTGTGCGTGCACCTGAGTAACAACCTCACCTGGAGCAAGAACACTTCCACTCTGGTCAGGAAGGGGCACCAGCGGCTCTACTTCCTCAGGAGGTTGAAAAGAGCTGGAATCGGGAGCTTAGTCCTCACCTCCTTCTACAGATGTGTGGTGGAGAGCGTCTTGTGCTCCAGCATCAACGTGTGTCATGGAAGCTGCTCTATTGCAGACAGGAAAGCTCTGCAGAGGGTGGTGAAGGCTGCACAGAGGACTGTTGGAGTCAGCCTCCCCAGCACCACAGACATTTACACCTCCAGATGCAGGAAAAGGGCCTCCGGCATCATAAAGGACCCTACACACCCAGCACACTCACTTTTTGTCCCGCTCCCCTCAGGCAGGAGGCTGCGGAGCATCAAGTGTAAAACAACCAGACTTAGAAACAGCTTCATTCCTGAAGCTGTGAGACTCTCAAGCACACGCAAGGACAATTACAAATGAAACACACTTTCTCATTAACTGACACTGATCACTTTAATATGTCACTTTAAAATGTCACTTTATTAATCATCCATGCTGCAACTGCAAATTGGCACTCCAGATTTTCAGTGCTGCTATGTCCGACTTCCTATATTTTGTATTACACCCTGAATTAATCTCAGGGTGTAAACTGGACCTTGGGATTATAATTTCGTCCCACCTCATGTATCACATGTGATGTGATGACAAATAAAGATTCCTTGAATGCTTGAAAGGAGCCTGAGTTGGTGTTCGAGGTAGAGAGGTTCCTCCATGCACCTGTTGAGTTCTGGAACCAGTCTCTTTGAGAGGGGTTGGCCGCTCTGGAGTTGTCCCTAGTGAGAGGCGCAGAGCGGGGGTGGGCATACTTGTTACCCTCATCTTGGCGCCTCTACGTTGGGGTTCACCCTGGTGAATGAGAGGGTAGCCTACCTCTGACTACAGGCGGGTGTATGGATCCTGACTGTTGTTTGTGCTTATGCACTGAGCAGCAGCTCAGATTACCCAACCTTTGTTGGAGTCCTTGGAGGGGTATCACTGGGACTCTCTTGTTTTTACTTTATACTAAAGATCAAAGAAAATAAAGCAAAAATAATTATATAGGCTGTATATTAATATAGTTTTCTGTTGCTTTGAACATCTTCATTTTGTCTTGTACCACTGATATTAGAAACAATCGGACTGATTTTGTCAGAGGAAATCAAGAAATAATAGAACAGAAAGAGTATTTTAGTCGTCACATGAAAGCCAGTGAAGAGTGAACACAGCTAAGTGCTAGAAAAGCTGGGATGTGACCTGAGACCAGTTTTTAAAAACAATTCATCAACGTTTCTTAGGTAGGACTAAAGCGCAGACAGAGGACTGGTTTAAGATCCTGCTAAAGGGTCCGGAAAAAAACCTCTCAGGTCATGTTGGAACACTGTCGGGTGCTTCAACTCCTCTATCACAACTGTCACGGTGCTGCAAGGACTTTGGTTGAGTTTAGATGCTTCTGTTGGATTTAACTTGAGCAAAGAAGAAGTCCAGCTTTTCTGCCAGAGAGGCCTCCCAGCAGTATTTTTCTAGAGTCCCTGGATTTGCTGCCACACCTGCCTCCTGTTGTTGCTCTCTAGATGGTTCTCTGTCCTCCTCTAGTCACACTTGACCTCCCTTCAGGTTCGCTTTGGCCGCAGCCTCAGACCTGAAGTTGATCTTTCCTGGTTTGTAGCAGAAACTCCAGAGTCGTCCAGGTTTCTGGCTAAGAAAGATGTTAAATTATTTTATTTTATTCTATTGTTCTTGATGCAACACAGCACACATCTGGCAGTTGCTCCAGTTGCTGATGTTCAAAGATATTCCAGTTGCTCCAGGAGGCAACCTTCAAAAATGCTCCACTGAAGACTAAATCCAGACAATAAGTCAACAACTTTAGGTTTATTACTTTAGCAAAGTAGGACGATTGTAAAAACCTTGTAATGATTATATCTGAATTTTATTTTAGTTTTGTTCAAAGGAACCACGTAAAAAAAAAATCCAGACTCTTCACAGCAGTGAAGGAGTTAAGAGTCCACTAGAAGCCTTCACTTCCCATGATCCTCAGCTCTTCTGAGAGTTCTTCAGCTTCCTCCTGGCCTCTCGATGCTTCTTGCGGT
Organism: Orestias chungarensis; assembly: GCA_032876305.1. Taxonomy (NCBI): domain Eukaryota; kingdom Metazoa; phylum Chordata; class Actinopteri; order Cyprinodontiformes; family Cyprinodontidae; genus Orestias; species Orestias chungarensis. The sequence goes on along the minus strand of JAVLVB010000710.1, from coordinate 98,406 downwards.
ACTCCTGAGGACACAGATTAAAAACGGTCGGGTTATTTACTTTATTCAGGAAGCAGCGTCAGAGCTGAGAGACGTCATTATTTTCTGCTTCTGATCATCTCAGATCCAACACGCCCTGATGTTTGTGAGGATGTTTCTGCATCTTGAAAGCAACTAAAATTTGGACCAGAGTTATCCCGCCAACAGAAGGCGACAAAGTGAGGTTTAAAAGCTCCATTTCCAACCTTCTGAACTAAATAATCATGGAAATGGCAGAAACCTGTCTGAGCGTGCTGATCCTGTCCTCCCACTGCTCCCTCTGGTCCTCCAGCTGGGAGGTCCGGCAGAACAACCCGGGTCCCTCTGAGGCAGGGGACACACGGCGGACATTAAACAAAACAAAAACATTAAGAGAACAAAAACGGGAAGATTTATAGGTTTAATTCAAAGAGCTAAATAAACAAACAAAGTTACGAATAATCCTTGAATCTAGATGCTTCTAAAGGATCTCACCTTTTAGTCTGTGGTCATCAGACGAGAAGAAGAAGAAATCCGGCTGTGAAGGAATCTCCTCCCTGTGAGGTGAAAACAAACAAACAAACAAAAGAGGAAGTAACGTCAACTAAATGGATCAGTAAAACGGCAGAAGCGGCTTTTGAACTGAAGGTTGTCGACTTCCTGGTCTGGATCACAACAACAGGAAACGTTTGACCCCGCAGGGCCGAGAGCCTATTTCTGAGAACATTGTTTCATCAAATTCTTGCGATAAATTTAGTCACTAAAAACATCATTTTGAATAAATACATTGTTTTTGCCCCTCGTTACATTTCAACTTGTTCATTTTCTGTTTTAATCTGCAGTAACTTTGGATTCCTGGTGAAAATGTAAAAAAACTTACTCTCTCTTTTTAGTTTCGGCGCTGCTCTGCTCCTCTTTTTCCTCTTCCTCTTCGTCATGCTCCTCCTCAGAGCTGCTGTCATGGAAACGAGGGTCTTGGTGCCAGGAGACTTTGGGAGCCTGGATTTTATCGGCTTTGTACTCGGCTGTTGGGGATATTAAGGAGATTAATAGAAATCTGTTCCTCGTGTCGGTCCGATGGAACAGCTCCGATGAGACTCACTCGTTTCTCCACCTCCAGCGTCTGGTTCGTCTCCAAAGAAGGAAAATCTGAACCCAGAGGATTCTTCTGACTTGGGATCTGCTGACAGGAGGGAGGACAGGAGTTTCTCCTCCTCCTCTTCTTCTTCTTCTTCTTCGTCGTCCTGATCCCAGTTTTTCTCCTCCTCTGCCTCAGCGGAGCCTTCGTCCACCTGGCCGAACACGGCCTTCAGGTCTCCGGACACCTCGAAGTAGATCTCCTTAGAAACTTCAGGAAGCTTCTGAGCTTCTTCCTTCGTCTTCCTGCGGGCCGCTTTACTGCGAACAGAACAAACCAACCGTCCTTCAGGATCCGGCTGGGGAACTCCTGTCCTAATGTGAGGACGAAGGTGGTTTCTGTACCTCTCCTTTTTGGTTTCCTCTGTATTGGTCTCAAACGCCGAGTGTTCCTCTTTGCTCGGGTCGTAGTGAAGCGCCGACACGTCTCTGCAAACACGAAACCAGACTTTAAGTCAGTGAAACTTCCACTTTTATTCCAGAGGGAGCCGGAAATGTGAGACCCACCTAAACTTCTTGCCTTTGCCGGCCGTCTTGCTGCTGGTTTGATGGCTGCCTCCGAGGACGCTCTGCAGGATGGACAGATTCTTCTTCTTCTCCTCCTCCAGAGCTTCATTGTCCTCCATTAGACTCTCCTGAGCTTCTGAAGGAGAAACAGTGAAAAGCTGGGTTATGTTTCATGGAGGGAGGAGTTGTCAGTGGTTCTCCTGCGGGACCCAGAAGAGAACATCTGCTGGATGTGTGATCCGGGCGTTACAGCCAAGTCTCTGCAGGTTGATCAGGAATTATTCAGCGATGAAACACTCGGAGTTGAACTGGGAAAAATCCGATTGGTTCCAACTGAGCTGAAATCTCCGTCTTCCTCCTGACCGTACCTTCATCTAAACCTTCTCACCTGTCTGCCCCTCCTCCTCCTCATCCTCCTCCAGGAACCGGGAGTCCATCCGGAACCGCTCGTCCGTCCCAAAGCGAGACTGCAGCGCCATCAGCTGGGTGAGAAACAAACTGAGATCATTCCCGGAACTTGAACCTGACCCGACTGAGGCGGCGCAGCTGTTCCTGATCTCTACATGACCATCAGACCTTCTGTCCCGATCGACCCTCGAACTCCGGTCTGACGTCAAATCTGCTGCCATCCTCGTCTTCATCACCTTCCTCATCATCGAACAGCCGAGGACCCGACGGCTTCAGGCGCTCCTGAAAACGGGAAGAGGAGAAACGCTGCTGACAACTTTCAGATTACAGCTGAGGAAGGGCGCTCACGTTGTCACTCACCACTCTCTGTGGGCCGTTCTGATTGGCTGGCGCTGCCGCGCCATCAGCCGTGGCTTCGTCTTCTGATTGGCCGTCCTGAAAGAGAGGCTGCTTTGGCTTCCTGACCTCTGAGGCGACCTCCAGCTTTTCGTCCTCATCATCAGAACCAAAGACGATGTGTTTCCCTGAGGCTGGAGGCGGAGCATCCTGAGGGAAGACCAGAGCATCTTTAACTGTCGCCATGGAGACGGAGACAATGACATGCTACTTCAGTTCCTGTTTCTTTATAACGTTCAGATCAAAACAATGTTTCTATTTAAAATAAATGTTAGGATCTGGGATCTGTAGCGCTTGTTTTAAGAACAACAATCGTCTTTAATCCTGGATATTCAGAAGGGATCAGTTAGAATTATGATTAAATCTAATATATCTAATATATTTCTCCAGATGGAACCAAACCAGCTCTGCGTTCAGTAAACTGAATAAATATGGTTGGAGAGGCTAAAATTAATGTAATTATTAATTATTACAGCTGAGTCTAATTATTTCCACATCTGAAATTTTGAAGGTTTTTAATCAGTTTATCTTCAGGACTAATAACATTAACATGAAATAGTCTCTCATTAAAAGAACCATTCAAGACGCACAGAAGCCAAACTCAATTTCAAATACTGTTTAAATTAGGAATTGTCTTGTATTCATAGAATCCTGTGCTCAGGACCTTGTTGACTTTTTATGAATTGAGTCCTCAGTTACTAAAATCAGGACAAACAAATAAAGCAGGTAAGTAAAATGACAACCATGACTTAACTTTGGTTTTTATAGAAAGGTTATCGGGTTTATTTCATGTTTTCTAAAAGGTTGAAGGTGTTAACATCTAAATGTTATCCTGTCTTTTTTTGTTCCATCATCCCAGCAGGAAAACCGGGAACACCCACCAGGCTGGCCAGAGCTCCCTGGATTAGCTTCTTCTGCTCCTCAGCCTCCTTCTGTCTCAGCTGGAGAGCAGCCAGCCTTCTCATGTTGGCCTTCCTCTGCAGCTCCTCTTCCTCCTCAGCAGCCAGTGCCACCCGAGTAGGGGCCTTCTCCTCTTCCTCACCTTCACTGGAGGAGGACTCGCTGCTACTAGGCGGAGCTTCAGCCTCCTGCTCTTCTTCTCCAGAGCAGCTGCTGGATGAAGGCTGATCGTCTGCTGCAGATGTTATATCCTCCTCCTCCTCCTCACCCTCAGAGGAAGAGTGTGTGAGAATTATGGGATGCTCTGATGTTCCTTTCGATCTCTCGTTGTCTGCAGCTTCATTTAGACTGTCAGAAACCAGCGTCTGCTCACGTTTCCTGTTCCTCCTCAGACATTCGTCAGTGCGTGACGTTTCTTCTGAGACCTCCAGAGACGATGACGTTACACGACCCGCTTTCCACTCCGCCTTGTGCTCCTCTTCGTCGCTGCTGCTGTCCTCTCCCATGATGGAGGCCAGGATCTCGTCGGGCGTTATTGCTTCCTTGGGTTGAGGTTGCGACTGCAGCTTCAGTCCGGATCCGAGGATACTGGGAACTCTGGTCTCGGCCAGCTTCTGTAAGTCCGCCATGGAGATCCTCAGGTGGCAGGAATTTGTGGAAAACAACGCTGGATAATCAAAATCTGAAGACGAGTCGGATGAAGTTCCCTCATCTTCGTCGTCGTCTTCATCCCTGTGTGAATCTGACGTGGGTTTAATTCCAGGTTGGACGACAGCTGGCTTTTCTTCCCGCAGATGGGACGACGGTTCACTGGAAGAAACGCCTCCAGATGGAGTTTTTCTTTGTTTTTGTCCCTTCTTGTAACGAATGTTCGATGAAAACTGTTGAGCTGTTGAGGGTTTCTCCAGCAGGGGAGCAGGTGGATTTCTCCTGGATTCAAACAGTTCATCTGTGCCAGCAGAGTCATAATCTTCATCATGTTCTGGAATCAGAAGAACAAAACTAATTGTTTGCTGTCTAATGTTGTACAACAGGAATAGGAAGAGGAGGTTGAATAATCACAACCACAGCAGGATTATTCAAGCTCAACACATGGCTACATTAATACAGCATAAACATAAACAATTCTGTAGAGAAATAGTTCATCTAGAAATAAGAAAAATGCATTAAACCAACACATAAAAAGTTGTCTAAGCCTTTCGATTCGTAACTAACAGATCTCTCCCCACACTTCTGAGATATTTGGTCTTAAAGAGATTTCCTTGATGTGTAAGAGACTGGTCTAAAAATGATGACAAAGAAAAAGTTAATGTAGAACAAAAGTAGCTTCCAGCTAACTTCTGTGAGCAGTGACACGAACCTTTGCGAGAGTAGATTAGCGCTGTACCCTTCAGCACTTTGTAGGCTAGCATCAAGGACTTGAATTTGATGCGGGGAGTCAGGGGGTAACCCGTGAAGCTCCATGAACAGAGGGGTGACATGAGACTTTTTAGGCTGATTGAACCCAGACGCGCCGCCGCTTTCTGGATCATTTGGTTTTACAAGGTTTTACAGTACAGGCTGGGAGACCAGTCAGAGGAGTTTGTTGCAATTGTCAAGGCGGGAGATAACTATGGACTGAACCAGGAGCTGGGTAACATGTTGGGTTAGGTATGGCCATATCTTTCTTATGTTTAGTAACCCTAAGAAATCTGCAGGCTCCTTTTCCCACCAAACGTTTGTTTTTCTATCTACTCATGAAAGTATTAGAAAGAACTCCAGATTGTAGACATGAGGGTACTGCAGAGTCAACCTTGCTCCATGAGGTTCTACCAGCTGCTGATAGATGCTGTTTCTTCATGTTGAGCTTAATTAAAAGGTCATTCCCTCTAATATTTTTATGTTGCATTAATATTCAGAACATTTAACACCCCTCTTTAAAACATGTCTGTTACCTTTAGATCTTGATTTCACCAAGTACTCAAATCCGACCACCTCCAGGTTGTCGTCCTCCACCTCTTGCTGCAGTGCATCATGGGAGTCCTGCTGCTCTGCCACCAGCCTACGGATTTCCTCGTCCGAGTCGACGTCATTGTCAGAAAACCAACTCCCTTTCCTCTGAGCTACTCCATGATTGGTTAGTTGGTCAGAGCCGTTGGTGAACTCAAGGACTTCAGTGCTTGTAACGATGTTCTGAGTCTGCTTGAATCTAACGGAAAAGGAACGAAACAAACATGAATTATACATATGTTCAACATGGTTTAGTCTTTAAACCTTAAAAGTAAATTTATGTTTGATTGCAGGAGAATGATCTCACACTAAGGACGAATTACATTTATTTGACAGGGTCATAACCGTGTTAATAAAAATTATTTATTATGAATTTATTATTCCCACCCTGGTGGTAATGTCTTGTACAACGCCATTTTAGAGCTGCTAAGGCTTTATTTACATTTCTACTACAAAATGTTATGGAGTTGGATAATCCAGCAAGAGATTTCTACAGGCTAAGTCTCTCTAGAGTCAGGTCCATCTTCACGGTTTCTCTCTCATGTCTCTTGTACAGACTCTTGTAGGAACGTCAGCCGGGTACTACCGCTAACTTAGCCAATCGCCTGAGGTTATGCAGAACCTGCCAACCATCAAACCATCAGAGGAAGGATGGCGAAGTGCACCGAAAATCTGACACTCCAAAAATCCCACACAGGCAAAAAGACCCATGACCCATAGATGCATGTTGTCGTATCAGGAGTCCCCCACATCCAGGTAGGCAAATGCAACATTTGGACATATTTCGTAAAAGGTAATGCTTCAGGGGCTTATTTTAGTGTGCATCACCAAGCCCCACATGATAATGGTAAGGTGGATAATACAAGAGCCACTAGAGCGATCAGAACCAGGTCCAACAGCTTCACCCTCTGGGATCATCCCAGTCCCCTAGACCCAACACTCAAGTAGCCACAGGGGAAAAAAATGTTAGAATTGCATTTGCAGGCAATACAGTGAGTGATAATGTGCTTCTAACCCCCCCCAAAAAACAAACCAACCAGCCCATCTAGGGTAGCATCCGCAAAAATGCAGTTAATGCATTTATCAGATGCTACAGCCTGCCTTCCGTATCCAGTTCTCAACACCTTCCTGCAAGCTGTAGCTTCAGCCATTATGACAGCAGCTACTCACATGATCAATGCTTTAATATCTATTGGAACAATCCCCACACCCTTCAAACTAAACCAGGTAAGTCCACTACTCAAAAAAAACCTCCGTAGCCCCAGCTCTAGTGGTAGACTACAGACCGGTCTCCCTCCTCCCTGTTCTGTCTAAAATAATTTTAAAGGGCTGTCGCAAAGCAGGTGTCTAAATTCCTCCCCAATTTAACCTCCTTGACTCTAATCAACCTGGCTTCAAGAGTGGTCAGTCCACTGAATCTGCACTCCAGTCAATAACAGAATACTTGAAAGATGCCAAAGTGGCAGGTAAATCATCAGTTCTCATCCTGCTTGACCCATCAGCATCATTTGATACTATAAACCATGAGATCCTACTTAACAAGCTGACCAATGTGGGCATTGAGGGCAGTGGACACTCCTGGTTTGAATCCTATCTCACTGTCCAACCATTCAAGGTGTCATGGCAAGGCCAAACATCATGGTGGCACTGCCTCACCAAAAGGGTTGCCCAAGGCTTAGTGTTGGGGGCACTCCTCTTTGCCATGTACACTACTTCGGGAGGTCCAATCATTCATTCGCATGGCTTCTACTATCACTGCTATGCAGATGATACCCAGCTCTATTGGTTCTTTCCTCCAGACGACCTCTCAGTATTGACACGGATCACTGACTGTCTTACAGACATATCTGCATGGATTAATGATCACTATCTCCAATTGAACTGCTTGTCATGCCAAGCAAACACTGACCTTAACATCAGTACCCGGTTAGCCTCCATATCTGTGGCACCAAGCAAGGTTGCAAAAAAACTTGGGTGCCATGATGAACGATCAGCTGACCTTTGCATATCATGTTGCCCCTGTCGCTTCTCTCTATTCAACATCAGGAAGATTCGGCCATATCTAACTCAACATGCGACTCAGCTTCTAGTACAGACCTTAGTCATTTCCCGCCTTGACAACTGCAAATTCCTCTTAACAGGTCTTCCAGGCTGTGCTGTGAGACCGCTACAGATGATCCAGAAGGCTGCAGCCTGCTTGGTTTTTAAACAGCCAAAGCGAGCACATGTCAAACCCCTGTTCATTGAACTCCTTTGGTTTCCCTTAGCTGCTCGCAAATTCAAATCACTAATGCTGGCATACAGAGTGTTTGACGGATCGCCACCCATTAACTTCAACACCACCTTAAAGCCTTATGTCAACCCCCGCCCCCTCTGTTCCTCCAAGAAGCGCCAACTAACACAGTCACCTCCCTGCAAAGGTCAATCGAGGCTATTCTCAACGAGATTTGCGTTGATACTGAGAGTTCGTCTGGAGGTGATGACAGATAGAACTGGGTATCATCTGCATAGCAGTGATTGGAAAACCCTTGCAAATGAAAGATTGGACCCATCAAGAAGTGTACGTTGCAAATAGAAAGGAGTCCCAACACTGAGCCTTGGCACACCCCTGTGGTGAGGCGGTGTCACAACGATGTTTGGCATTGCCATGACACCTTTAAGGATCATCGGGTGAGGTAGTTTCAGTCAGGTGGGAGGAGTCACACACAGTGGATCTACAGGTGGAATCGAGTTAGTCAATATGCAAAGAAATAAATAAGCAGGCACTAACTCTTCTACACCACAACACACCACACAAACAGCCTGCATGAACCATCTGCCCAGGCAGGTAAAGCGTCACCGGTGCAGAATCACCAGACTGACATCGCTGACACATCAAACCCCGCCAGAACTACCAATTCCACAGTCCTGACCCCAGCATCATTACCAGACCGCAGCCACAACTAGGCAGGTGACAACAACCGAGCCTGGACAGACAACTGATCCCCTAAGCTTATGTCAAAGGAACAGCAATTTGTATTGCATTTGTATATCAACAGATGCAGGCCCGGGTATTGCTGCATTGGATTGATCCAATCAGCTTTCAGGTTTCATCAGGACCCAGTCCTGAGAACCAAACAGCACATCCATTAGATGTAATCTTCTTAGGGAAGATTTAGTCAGTGGCTCAATTTTTCTAAGAACATCCTTGGAATACATTTATCATTTCATTTAAACAGATAATAAGGAAACAAAAGCTTACCTGTTTCTTCCCAAAGTGTTGAGCGAGTCGACTGGATCCATCCGAATCTTCTTGGGTTTTATTGGCTCATACCTGGGGCACTCCCCCCTTCTCTTTTTACTGATGTCATCATCCCCTCCTTCCACCTCCCAGGTGAGCTGAGTGACCGACTGAATCTTGTCTGGACTGTTCCGGTCCAGCTTACGGATGTTGTGGCAAAACTTTGACGGGTCGTACTTTACTGTTCGAGCTTTGCTGCCTTTCTGGCACCTGAGCTGCAGCACAGGAAGGACCCGACCAAATTTACTGACCACCCAGTCCTGAAACCAGAGGACGGAGTCAATACCTTCAGCTACCAACAGAAACCTGCATGTTACAGAAATCAACAGAAGATGGCGATGCAAATGTGATGCAGTTCTGAGCAGGTCTTACAATGAGAGAAACCAAATCTCTGATTTAAAAATCTGATAATGCCATATTTAATAGAAACTAAACCTCAGGCCTCACATTAGAACAACATTAGAAACAAATACTGAGCTGTTGTTGCTGCATTGGATCTTAAGGAAAAGGAGTAACTTGTTCAGTTCAGTTGATAATTTCTTGATGAAGATCTTGGCAGAAACTTTTAGTCAGAGTTGAACAATTTCATAACCGAGGACAGTTTATTCTACTGTCTTTATTATTATTTTCTCCTGATCTGAGCAGAACCCCCCCCCCCCCCCCAAAGAACAGGTTAATCTGTGAGGTTTAGAGCAACTCAGAAGTTAAATTGTGATTTTTGGACGCAGCAGGCTCAACAGGCTTAAGCTCCAGTGGTTTAGTTTCATTATCCAGAAAGGTTGATTCTTTCTGACAGCTTCAGATTGGAATGAAAAACATGTCAGTTATGATGAAGCAGCAGGTCTAACAGGTTTAAGCCCCTCCCATCACCTGATATACCAGAACTAAAGAAGGAAACGGGTTGTGATCGTCGATTCCTGCAGTTAAATGATCAGATTCTCCTTCAGAACAAAACTAGCAGCTTCCTCTGAGTGAGTCCAACTCCAGTAGAGTAAAGTGGAAACCTCCAACATTTCTGCTTCAAGCTGCTCACACTCCACACACTGAAGGTGAGTTGGACCAAGAACACCTCAGAGTCACTTTGAGGGAAGTTAGTAGAGGAGGGAGGGAGCCAGGACTGACTGGAGCTTCTGTGTTTCCAGCTTCACTCAGAGACTAAATGGCTTCCAGATCAGAGGACGATCTCTGCAGTCTGCACTCTGAGAAACTAAAGCTCTTCTGTCTGGACCATCAGCAGCCAGTTTGTCTCGTCTGCAGAGATTCCAAAAAACACACCAACCACAGATTCAGACCCATCAATGAAGCTGCTGAGGATCAGAGAGAGAATCTGAAAACATCTCTGGAAACTTTAAAGAAGAACCTGGAGCTCAGGAAGAAAGTTCTAGAGAAGTTTGATCAGACAGCAGAACACATGAAGGTCCAGGCCCAACACACAGAGAGGCAGATTAAGGAGCAGTTTAAGAAGCTTCATCAGTTTCTAGCAGAGGAAGAGGAGGCCAGGCTGGCTGCACTGAGGGAGGAAGAGGAGCAGAAGAGTGGGATGATGAAGGAGAAGATGGAGGCTCTGAGCAGAGAGATAGCAGCTCTTTCAGACACAATCAGAAACACAGAGGAGG
>JAVLVB010000710.1:9114-76465 GCA_032876305.1 Orestias chungarensis | reverse complement strand
GGCTCAAAGGTCAGTTTTAACGGCTCTAAAGTCAGTTTTAACGGCTCTAAAGTCAGTTTAAACGGCTCTAAGGTCAGTTTTAACGGCTCTAAGGTCAGTTTTAACGGCTGTAAAGTCAGTTTAAACGGCTCTTAGGTCAGTTTTAACGGCTCTTAGGTCAGTTTTAACGGCTCTTAGGTCAGTTTTAACGGCTCTTAGGTCAGTTCAAACGGCTCAAAGGTCAGTTTAAACGGCTCAAAGGTCAGTTTTAACGGCTCAAAATAAACGCAACGTGACTGAATTCACCGTGTAAGCACTATCTCCTGAAGTTTAAACAGAAATACGTCGTGTTTTTTTAACTAAATACAATAAATATTAGTTTGTTTACGCAGTTTTGCTTGTAAACATTAGGATTTAAGATTTGTTTATTAGAGAAGCTAATAACTGTTATCTTTTAATAAAGGTCGCACTTCGATGGAAACTCCAAGTCTGTGTCTGATGGATTATTGGTTAAAAAAAACACCAAAAAACTCATCCTTACAATGTACCTAAGTAAGATTAGGGATACTTTATACTAATATTAATCAAGTAAAGAGTTTTCTGCAGTAAAACCAGAGCTAGAAGTCTATTTTTATCAAGAACCTACTAAGATAAAAGGAAGCGAGTTCTACCAACCTCTGCTAGTCATCTGTCTCTTAATGAGGAATATTTTAATCAGTACATCCACCCATGCTCAGTTTGGCTTCTTGTGTCCTACAGATCTTTGTTTAGGTCAGTGTCTTGTTGTATCTCCAGAGGAATTTGAGGAAAAATGAGTGAGGAGAACTCAGAGATGGTGAAGCAGCTGGAGGCTCAGGTCGAGCTTCTGCAGTCAGAAATCAAAGCTCTGCAGCAGCAGCAGCAGGATGCCCGTCAAGACATCACCTTCCAGTTCAGGGGTCAAATGCAGGACGCTCTGTGAGTCGCACGTCTTGTCCTCCCGTCAGGTTTCGTCCGTGTTTTCCGGAGAGAACTTACTGGACGTCGGGTTGTCTCTGCAGAGCGTTTCTCTGTGGACGGAGGCAGGGCTCGGAGGACACGGTGGTGTCCAGGCTGAAGGAGGAGGTGGAGGAGCTGGAGGAGGACCTGAAGCTTCAGACTCAGATGAATGGCTTCAGTCTCAGCAGCTGCATCGGCAAGACTCTGCAGAGCCGTAAGGATAAAACCAGCAGATCTCCTCCATTCTGGTGGATTTATCTGATTTCTTTATATGATGCACATGTTCATCTTTCTCGTGCTAAAAATTCAATTTATCACTTTTAATTGTCTCGAATATGACATTTGCCTTACAAATAATTCATCCCGTCTAATTTTGACGTGTGTTTTTGTGACTGTTAGGAGCCCGGGAGCTGGTCCAGACATTCTGCTTGTCGGGTCGTTGCTCAGAGCTGCACTTCCAGGTAGAGTTCCAGCTCTCTGAGGTCAAGGTGAGTCATTTCAACGCTTCAACGTTTATTCAAGGCTCTGGTGTTTAATATTCTTCAGGCTGTATTTATGTTGGTGTGCTGATCATGAGGGGGCACATTTTCACCTTCTATCCTCATCAGAGGAGGATGGATGTGATGGAGGCATGAAACCAGGCGATGGGAGAATAGTTGTAAATGGTTTCTGAGTGTAGCCAGCAGAGGGAGACAGAGAGCCATGATAATTATAAACCTCAGGAAAGACGTTCACTCACCCTAACACTGGAGGTAGAACAAGACCTAAATGACTAAAATGAACCGATCCGCTTTGTCTGACTGGTTATTAATGGATGTTTGAAGTCCCCGTAAAACTCCCTGTAAGGCAGATCACCTTGATGATCAAGCTACGCGATAACTGTTAAAAAAAGATCTTCTTTGATTGATTTGTATGTAAGCAGATCTTCCATTTCTTCAAAATGTTGCTCATATTTTATATATATACCAACGAAGAAGAAAAGTTCCTCTGAAAGCCGCTCAGAGCAGCCTGACTTCTCACTATGAGAACAGTGGATATAAAGCAGCGGAGAAACCGTCGAGCCGTAAGTAACAAACCCTAGACAGCGTAACACAGGCGGACTTGATGCCCAATTCTGATTTAATTTAGTATTACATCTGATTCTTGCGGGTTGGTTCATTTAAGGAATTAAATGCAACCACCATCAGACTTCTGCACGAACGGTATTAGCTCAAAGCGACACCAGAAGAAGAAGAAGAAAGTAGACGTCCCCCGGCAGTGCCGCGTTTACGTCAGTAACAACCGACACCGCCGTCTTTGGACGGGCGTTAAAGTCCATTGATCAGAACGAGACGAAGGAAACTGTGAAAAAAAGATGCTAAATTGGGCACTGCTTGCTTCGGACGTTGCTTTACGTCCAGATTTTCCACGTCTGGCTTCTTCTGCTGCACGATGATGACGCACATCTCACGTTGGTGATGGAAAAGTCGAATAAAACGACTGGAGAAGCTTTGAAACCATAGGATACGTGTGTGATTTAGTCCCACGCATGGAAGGGGTGTTGTTAAGGGTGTTGACGCCTCCCTGTGGCCTGATCTGCACACGTACCGCTGGAAGGACACCCTGGATTAGGGATTCCCAATCCAGATCCTGGGAGGCCACTTTCCTGCCACTCTTAGATGCATCCCTCCTCTAACGCATCCAGATCACATGCATACCTCGTCACTAGGCCTCCGCAGAGCTGAACGCCGGCTGATGAGGGAGCTAAACAGAAGAAAGCTGCAGGATATTGGCGATGGAGGACGGGGACCTGGATCCCCCGACCTTGAATGTCTATCGTGTCTGATGTGTAAAAGCTGTGGGATCCCCAGGTTGAGTTCCTGGATGTCGCTGGTAGAGGCAGCTCAGAGGTTTCCTCCTGTATCTGTTGCTCCAGACGACGGACGGATGGAAGGAGTTTGATGATCCGCTGTTGATCAATATGTTTTTATCCTGATGCTTTTGGTGCGCTGCTAGTTAGAAAAGATCTTCCAGGTATGGATCCAGATGTTTGATATATGGAAGGCGAGCCAGAGATGGTTCCCCCGCAGAGGTTCCTGATGTTCCCAGGACAGGAAGGACATGTAAGGTTAGGGCTGATAGTTTTGGGTCATTGAGAACATCAGCATCTGTCACGTCTTACATAAACTCACCGTCACTGAGTCCTCGATCCACAAATCTGGAAAGCTGTCCTCCAAACATGAATCGAGAAATAAACAAACATGAAAGATGTCGTTGTGTGTTCATCTCTGTCCTGGACGCCTGTGTCTGTCTGCATCTGTCTCCGCTCATTGGACTAAAGAGTCACAGGGGGATCCCTATTCAGTCCTAATTAAACCAGCAGAGCTGCATGTCAGAATATCCTCGTGTTTCTTAGATTGGTTCATTAATATTAATATTTAAAGGTTGTTTCCTCTTTATTAAACTCCTTCAGGCGAACTGGAGCAGACGTTACGGTCTTTCTTTTTAACTGCTGGCTGTTGTTTCTGCAGGACAGATCAAGAACTGAGCGACGAATCATCGACCTGAACCTGGTGGTGGACTCCAAAAACCTGCAGAGTCTCAGCAGGTTCTTGTCCAGGTACCAACATGCCACAGGGATTATTGGGGAAATAATCTGAGAGGACACGAGGTTCACCACATCCAGTAAAGCAGCTAAATATATCCTCTAAAATGAGCTTCTGATTGTTACCAAACAAACTTCAGAGTCAGAAATGTCTTAAAAGGAAAACGTAAACGGTAGCTTTAAATCAATGTAAATAAATCAAAGCATTTCCACATACTGAATCACTTATAGGGTAGATAATATTGTTTTTCTCATAAAATATCTGAGTCACTAAACACTTCTGTCTGAAAAGTGTTTATTTTCATCTATGATAATATATGAATATCTAATATGACACCTCTGTCATGGCCCGAAGGGAGTCTGCTTTAACCGGCACTAAGCAACTTAGAGGAGGGTGGCAGGAACCATGGCACACAAAACAACTACAGATGTTCTGACTGCTCTACGGCATACGTCACTTCCCCCGTTTCTTATCTCCAACATCATCATATGAAACTGTTTCACCACAATTAGATTCATCAACTCATCACTATTCATCCTTCACACAGACACTGGAAACAGAAATTTACTTCAATCCAACTGCAGGCGACCAGGAGATTAGGATTTTACCACCCTATGTGCTGGTGCTCGTGGGAAATGGAGTCTTCCTTCAGGGTAAAACACTACCGCTTTTGTACTCACTCGGCCGCCAAAATCGACCAAAACTGAAACTTCTTTAGTGTCCCTTCCAAGCTCTAAGTGATCCAAGTGTATGTAAACCATTTGTCTACATGTAGTTTATTTAAATGTCTGTTTGTTTAGAGCTGCAGTGATTTCATTTTGATTTTCGTTATTTTTGTTTAAGAACAAGTTTCTGTTTTTGAGATGAACTGATGATCTCCTGGTGAGTTTTATGGAAAAATTGTTCAAAATAAAAAAAGTTTGGTTGAAATTATCAGGACAGATAGTGAAGATCATTTTAATGCACAGTTTCAAAGGCCTAGTAAAAGTCCACACCCAGATGCGTCCGGTTGGCAAAGCAGAGAACCGACCAACCGACCTTTCAGGACTGATGCTCTGGGCTTTGACTAGGCCGCTCCAGTAAGACGCCTCAGCTCGATGTCTGTCTGAAAACATAAAAGTTCTGTGGAGCCGTGGTTCTCTTGCTGATGGAAACAAAGAATAAAAAATCGTCGCCACAGCACGATGCCGCCGCCGCCGTGCATTAGTGGGGGATGCGGTGTTTGAGGAAGTTTAGATGTTTGAGCGTTTTCTTTGATGTCCAAAAACTATCACACAAAACAACTTTATTTTCAGATTCTCTTCTTCTTCTGCGCCTCCAAGACTTTGGACTTTCTGATTCTGAGATCAGCAGAAATTGTGGCTTCCTTTCTTTTTAAATCTATTTTCTTTAATTTTGACGTTTTTTTTACGTGATCCTTATCTCGAAAGTTACTATTAAATCTTTCATAGATAAATATCCAGTTATTAACCTTAAATTTTCCAGCTGTTAATGTTGGTTTGTTTGTTTTTTTGTTTTCCCCCCTCCAGGGGGTCTTTTGAGGGTCCCTTATATGAAAGAAGGCTGACAGGAAAGGGGTAAGGAGAGGGGGAAGACATGCGGCAAATGTCGTCAGGTCCGGGAATCGAACCGGCGACGGCTGCGTCGAGGACTCAAGGCCTCCAAATAATTCATGGTTTTAAAGACCACAAAGATAAAACAGGAGATGAGAGGCACATTATCATGGTTGTTATGGTTACCCTCGGACAGCTGCTGTCCTCAGATGATGACGACGATGATGATGATGTGATTTCAGGGTGGAGGAGACGCGGGATCTGCTGCTGTTCATTCGGACTCTTAGGCGATTCTCGGAAAGATGCGACGATCGGACCAGAACGTTCCAGCACTTCCAGGTGAGCGACGACGTGACGGTTCTGATCTGTGGAAACGTTGTTTCCTGACTGATTGAGGTGTCTCCTGGCTGATCTGGATCCTGTTCTGGTTCTGAGAAGCTTTCTGGGTCGATCATTAATGAGACGTTTGTGCATCCAAGGCTGAACGATATTTTTTTACTTTGTCGTCTTGTGGTTGTTTAACTTGCACTGATCTCCCTGGTTGTTGTAGATGTTACCAGTCTAGTTTTTTTATGTATTTGAAGGTTATTCCTTTCTTTCGAGATGCCAGATATTAGAAAATGTTGGTAAATATCGCAACATCTTTCCTCGTTCCTCTCTGTTTCATCTACTTCCATCATTTTCCAACCTTTACTATTTTGACCAACATCGTCAGTCTCTGCTGTAAAAATCCGCTGCTGTTAATCTTTCTTACTGGCCAAATCTCACAGCTGCATAAAAAATAAAAGTTCATACCATCTAACTTGTAAGCCGACAATCACTAGGATCCAAAAAACAGTTGAGTGTTAAAGAAAGATACTTACTAAGATACGCAATATTATGTGAATCCTGATTTTGTCTTATCTCAGCCAGTTGATGCATATCTGGTCAGGTTTTTTTGTATTATTCAGCTGATTTTTGAGTTCCTACAAAACATAAATGCAATAAACAAAAATAGAAAGAATTACAAGTAAATCCAAAATAAACTGCAACACATTAAAACAGAAAAACGGACACACCATGCTACCCAAAAAACGAGACCTTACATAATCATGACTACTGTATGGTACATAAACACCAATAGTGCTTAAAACTACACAATACAAGATAATACATAAACACCAATGGTGCTTAAAACTTCACAATACAAGATAATACAAAAATACATACACATAAGTAGAATGTGTGAGTGTAAATCCATATAAGGAGTTAGTCCAAGATAAATGAGAACATGTACACATATTTATTTACACGTGTGGGAAAATAATGATTATTAGTAAAAGCAAGAAGTTTGAGAATATGTTATTAGAGAATTTAAAGATGTTAAACCAAGTAATGATTTAAATCAATTAATCAAATCAAATCAAAAATACTTTATTTATCCCAAAGGGAAATTAAACGCTGGAGTATCTCATTTAACTGAGGAGTTGTTGTAGATGGTGATTGCTGTGGGCAGGAAAGATCATCTGTAGCGGCCTGTTTTGCAACTAAGCTAAAGAAGCCTCTGACTGAAGAGACTGTTTTCCAGTAACAGTCTCATGGAGACGATGTTCAGGTTTGTCTAGGATTTTCTTGATTTTATGTAAAATCTTTCTTTCCATCATCATCTCCAGAGATTCCACATGTGTCCCCAGAACAGACCCAGCCTTCTTTATCAGGTTGTTGAGTCTTTTTAGGTCCCTTGCTCTGACGCTGCTGCCCCAACAGATGATGGCAGAGGAGACTCTCAACAACGGACTTATAGAAAATCTGCAACATCTTGCTGCAAACCTTAAAGGATTTTAGCTTCCTAAGGAAGTAAAGTCGGCTCTGTCTCTTCTTATAAACGCTTCACTGAGGTACTTGTATTCCTCAACCATCTCTACTTCTTCTCCCATGATGGAATTAGGGGTTAATCTGACCCTGTTTCTCCTGAAATCTACATCATCTCTTTTGTTTTGTTCACATTCAAGATCAGATGATTGTTCCCACACCATACCACAATGGGCTCCACCAGCTCTCCTTACGCAGTATCTTCTCCATCTCTGGCACACCCGACAACTGCAGAGTCATCTGAGTATTTCTGTAGATGACAGGAGTGTGACTTGTACTGGAAGTCGGAAGTGTCCAAAGTGAAAAGGAAAGGTGAGAGTACAGTCCCCTGTGGTGCTCCTGTGCTGCTCATCACCTGGTTAGACACACAGTCCTACAGTCTGACAAACTGTGGTCTGTTGGTCAGGTAGTCATTGAGTTTCTGACAAAGCAGATTAGGCAGAATTGTATTAAATACACTTTAAAAATCAAAGAACATGATCCTCACAGAACTGCCTGCTTTTTCCAGCTGACAGTGGGATTGTTGAAGCAGATGTATGATGGGAACTTTGTCAGAGCAAGGGAACTACGTTTTTACAGTTAGTTTTAAACTAGAGTACGCAACATTTCTTTCCTAATTCTTGGTGTAAAGAACACTAAATTATCAATATTTTTCAGGCTATATTGGTAATTCAATTTTTTTTTTTTAAATGGAGGAAATTTAAAGTAGATACATTTAAAAGTAAGTAATAAGCAACAAAATGGTCTTCTGACGCATTCAAGAACTTATTTATAAGAGATTCTCCTCACAGTTGATCTTCTATGAAACATATCGAGCGGATGAATATCAGTGTCTGTGGTGACGGCATTGATGACACTTCTTAATTAATTGGATGCAGGAAAAGTTTATTTGAATAAAACCATTTTTGATGGCTTTTCTGCTGTTCGCACTCAGAATCTTCATCATAACTGGTTCTTTGTAGATGATCAGCAGCCTGTTATTTAATTCTGCAACTTTCTGCAGAAACTCATATTTCTGGGCCGCTCAAATGATGGAGAGTTGGAACCAGGAAACGACTCGTAGGTGTTAATAAGCACGGCCAGACTAAACGTCAGGGCGGGACGCTGCTGGACGCGCTGCAGCAAAATGTCAAATCACATATGAAGCAGCAGCAGCGGTAAGGAACACATTAGCTTGTTTACTAAGGGAGCGAACGGTCCAGCCCAGCTGGCAGCACCGGCGGGATGAACACACTTTTTCCATATAAGCTCCTAACACTTCAGTTTTGCTTCATCTGCGTCTTTTTCAGGGTCTCGGTGGAAAATGTCATTCCTCATCAGTGATCTACTCCACACAAAAAATAACACCACAAAAAAAGAGCTTAAACCCAGTGACATAAATAAACAGAATAAATACATTTAAATGAAAGGCTTGTATGCGTCAGTGATCGGATAAATGGACCAGAGCAGAGATGTAATTTGAGATAAATAAGTCAAAGTAATGAATAATGACAAGAACCTGAAATTAATAAATAACCAGCAAGGAGGAGGAATAACTAACCGAGGAAACGCGGGACGAAAACTGGACTGAAACAAATAACAAAACGAATAACAAAACTAATAACCAAACGATGCCAAGGTGCGGGAGATAATGAAGTGGGAAATAAATGGAAGATTATGCAAACCCATAAATAAACCGGAGGAATAGGAATGGAGAGAGATCAGCAAAATGAAAACGGCGGGCATAAAGGAGAAAACTTACAGGGGCGTCAAAAGGACGACAGGAGACTGGGGAGGAAGACGGCTCGGGAGGAAGACAGGGGAAACCGGTAACTGGAAAGGGGAATGAGATGAGACACGGTAAGGCAATAATCCAGTAGGTTGTGAATAAAGGAATCAGGCCTAAATGCTGAAGTGAAGGAGATGGAGCAATGGAGTAGATGAATTGCTTGATAAAAAAACAGGTGTAAGTGATGATGAGGGAATTCAGAGATAATGCAAACAAGAGAGCTGCAAGATAAACAAAACGAATCAAAGGTATGATTAAAGTAATAACACCAGAAATAATAAAGGGAACTGTAATGGATAACAATAAATAAATAAACCAAAACAGCACGGATCATGACGGTAACCCTGAAGGTTGGCAGTTGGCACAAAGACCTGGAGACTGTCCGGGACGGCGGCAGCGCCCACGAAGGTCTGGAGGATGTCCGTCTGAAGGGCAGAGTAACGTGGGAGCCACTAAAACCCCTTTTCCACCAAGGGCTGGTTCCGTGCTGGTGCTAGAGCCGGTTCGCGGCTGGTTCCAAGTGGGAACCTAAAAAGAACAGTTTGTTTTTCCACACAATGGTTCTGGCCGAAAATCTAGGTGATTACGTTGCTCCATGTTATATGCACGCCACCATTACCCAGTAGATTTAGCGCCAAATCCAACCGCAACAAGACCACAACACTTTTTAAGCTTGATAATAATTTGCTCACCACTGCGCTCAGACCCTCCCGCAGGCATCTCTTTCTGGATGTATTGGAACACTGGTTTGGTCCTTGAAGCCCCCTAAGTTTCTTTTCCACTTCCGTGGAGGACCACACTGTGAGCAGGAAGTTTGTCTCCTCCACTGACTACTGCTGCTTTGACTTCAGGTCCGTTTTGGTTCTTTTGTCGCACAAGCAACTCCAGTTTTGCTTAAAAACGGCCGCTCTTTACCTGTTTACCGGTTAATAGTTGTTACGTAGCCCCGCCCCCAGTCGCTGACGTCACCACGCCAAGCCGGTTCTTTCCTCTGACCCCAGAAAGGTGCTAACTCTGGCTCTAGTGCCAAACCAGTACTGGAACCAATTTGGTGGAAAAGGGCCCTAAGAGGTGACGGCGGTACCCACAAGGAACTGGTGGTCGTCTGGGAGGACAGCTGCACCATTCAAGTAGTTGGTGTCTGAACAAAGTCTTGTCAACTGCCAGCCGTTGGCCCATGAGCAGAGTCTTGTTAGCCAAAGGAGGACAGTGGCGTCGGAACACAGTCCTGACAACAGGCATCCGTCGACGGTGGCTGGAAACCCTCTCTGGAGGCCGACTGCGTCGGCAGGAGAACCACGCTGGAGACTGATGGCTGTGGCCTGGAGCTCAACGTCAATGGCCGCCTGAAGCTCAGCATTTACGGAGACCTGGAGCTCGTTCTCTTGGGGCCTGAGCTCTGTAGCCTGCTCCTCCTGGAATCAGAGTTCAATAGCTGGCTGCAGCCTGGGAGTGCTGATCTTGACAGGGTAGGATGGAGTAAGGTAGGAGATAAAATGGGAACTGCTGCAAGTTCATTTGCTGATCTCTTACGAAAAAATTTGATGCATGTTCCTTGGGATGAACTAACGGGTTGTTGCTCTGGCAGTGTGGGTTTTTGAATGAGGAAACCAGGCTGAAATTGTAAAGTGAAGGAGGTGGAGCAATTGATAAGAATAATTGCATAGTAGAAAACAGGTGTAACTGATGATCAGGAAAATCAGGCTGAGGGAAACTAAGAGAGAGCGGACGCAACAGGAGGGAGGAATAGGAAAAAAGAACACACAATACTAACACTAATAATAGTAATATTGATAATAATATAAATAACAGAACTGCATGATACACAAAGGGAAGCAAAGGTGAAATGAAACTAATAACATTCAAAATAATAAAGGGAACGATAACTAATAACAAGCAATAAATAAACCACTAAACCAAGGCAAAACAACACAATCATGCCAATATGAGCCTCATCAGTTTCACAATGACATGTTCCCTACTTTTGATTGGAGCAATCTGGTGCAGTAAATAGATGTTCTTATTTGAGTTGCTCACATTTCTTCATGCTGGTTATGTTTATCAATGTTGCGTAAACGGTCTGTTACAACTAAACAACATTTTCTGCAGTCGGCTTGTTGTTCTCAAACATCTCAGCGCCTCAGATTTCATTTAACTGACCAAACGTTAACGGTCTGTCCCAAAAACGAAAGAAACACTAATAGTTTGATTTGATTATGCTATCTAAGCTAAGGAAACGATTCTTTCCATCTGGAAGAGCTTTAGCGTTTTACCATGATGGAAATCTGATTTAAAATGCTCCTTGAACCAATCCTGCACTGAGGTCTAGAGGTGCAAACGGTGAAATGCGCTGCAATGCCAAAAGTCATGCCTCTGCAAAACAAACAAGCACAGAAATACAAAAAAAAACAGGAAAAACTCTGCAAAATAAAAATGCTGCCATCAAAAACAACCATGTAGAAAAATGAAAAAGATTGCTGATCTATTAAATCAACACTATCTTTTCAACCTTCATAAAATATTTTCATAATTTTTGTGATCATACATCGACTTACAGCTCCTTGAATGACACCTCCGTCATGACCCGGGGGGTATGTATCGCTTTAAACGGCACCCAGAAATTTTCAGGAGGGTGGCAGGAACCCTTCCACACAAAACAACTACAAAACACTGTTTTACGGCAACTTTACTAAAACGGCCTAATTTCATCACGTCACTCCAGTTCTACAGCAAATGGCTTCCTGTCTTATTTATAATTCAGTTTAAAATCCTGTTGTACGCATTCAAGGCCATTCATAACCTTGCCCCTTCTTATCTGTCTGGTCTTCTACACATCACCACCTATTCACTTTCCCTTCGTTCTTCCTCTTCCATCCGACTCGTTGTCCCTTTTGTCAGTTTGAGCACCATGGGGAAAAGAGCCTTCTGTTACTATGCTGGAGATGTCTGGAACAGTCTTCCTCCTAACATCCGTAATATTGACTCTCTGCTCTTCTTCAGAACACAACTGAAAACTCATCTGCTCCAGTAAGCCTTCTCACTTTAATGGCTATGTGTTAGTTATTTATTCCTATTTTATTCCCCCACTATGTTTTATTTGTGTTTTTAACATTGTAAAGTGTCCTTGGGTGTTTTTAAAGGTGCTGTCAAATTAAATGCATTATTATTATTATTATTATTATTACTACAAATGTGCTGACTGCTTTACGGCATTCGTCACTTCCCCTCGTTTCCTATCTCCAACATCATCACATTGTTTCACCACAATTAGATTAATCACCTCATCATCGCTATTCATCCTGCACACAGACACTGGAAACAGAAAAGTACTTCAATCCAGGCGACCGGGATATCAGGATTTTACCATGCTATTCGCTGGTGCTCATGGGAAATGCAGTCTTCCTTTAGGAAAAACACTACTGTTTTTGTCCACAATGGGCCGCCAAAATTGACCTAAACTTATTTAGGGTTGCTTTAAACGTAGGTCATCGTCATTTTTTGTTATCCGGTAGGAAAACACTCACAGAACAAAGGTCCAATCACTAAACTGTCTGGGTCATGATGAGAGGATCTTTAGGGTTTTTGTTAAAGTGGTGATTCTGCTATGGTGTTCTATTGTGAAACTGTTATTCAGATCTTTCTCAAATCGGTTTTCTTGTAATTTACACCATTCTTACACAAAGAGAAAGACAAACTAGATTTCAGTCGGTTCTGACGGTACAACACAATCATGGGTAGGATGGCTGACTGGATGGTTGTCCAGAAACTGATGTTATGCTCTAGAACCAGGTGGGAAAACGACGAGGAGTCGGGTTTGTTCAGAGTTATGCATCCAACACAGAAACTAGAAGGTGGAAGGAAGAAGTTTGGCAGAAAAAGCTGGAACAGCAACCACATTGATGCAGTAATTGATGCTAAAAGAGCCCAGACTGAGACCTGAGATTTTCTCTGAAGCCTCATGTTTATGTTTAAAGTCTTCTTTTTATTAATCTAATGTAACATTTTATAAATGTCAGTTTTTCCTTTTGACCCAGAACCATCAGAACTACAAGAAAGCTTTAAATATTTAACTCTATATCTGTTGGATCGATACAGTTAAGTTTAACTCATGTAAGAAAAAGCGACTTCTGCTCTGTTGATTATTTTTGTATTAAACTTCCAGTTTTTCCTTCTTCACTTGTTCATTCATCAATAGACTCAATAAATAAATAAAAAAGAATAATAATCCAACTTCATTGTAATTAAAAACTGTTTATTAACATATCAAATACAGCCATGTTACATCCTCCTCCTGTACACCTCTGCTTATTCACATCAGTTATTACAAACATTTATTTACCTGGAAAATAAGTGAAAACAAGATTAACTTTCACATTACTGAAACTTAAAGATACGAGTTCTCCAGCTCACCTTTACCTGGCCTATAAATTAGTTAAGTTACAGAACGTCAACATTATCACCTACAACGCCATGCAGACAAGTCAGAAGCTTGAATTTATTCCCTAAACTCTTTTATTCAGAGTTATATCAGTTTTTAGGATCTCTTTAAATATATTTATTTGGGATTTTTCTAACCTCGTTCAGAATTAATATTTTTTGTAGAATTAATATTTGTTCTACAAAACAATGTAAAACATTTGTGAAAAACATAGTGTAAAACAATGTGTAACATTTTGACTATAAAAAAAGTCGTTTTCATTTTTTTTCTTTGTAAGTTCTAATGCAAATCTGCATGTAATATTTCAACAAGATTTTAAAAGTAATTTAAAGTTTAACTAAATAAAAGGTTTTTTTATATATCAAGGATCTATTTTAGTCTTAAATCTGAAAATAAATATAAATAATAGTTAAGTTTACTTTTGTTGCATTAATAATAAAACATTTTATGTTGCTTTTATTATTTTTTTTGCGGCTCTAGTTGAGTTTTATTTGGTAGCATCAAAGAAAAAGTGGGTCTCTGCATAAAAAATGTTCCTGACTGCTGATCTGAAGTCTAAAATCTGTGAAAATAATCTCTTGAAGTCGGAAGGGGAAACGGACCGGACTGCTGGTTTACGTGGACCCGTACCAGAACTGTTCTCTGCTTCCGAGGCTTTAAAGTTCGTCTTTGTAGGTTTTTGGGTCTACTGCGCGGTTCCGGTCCTTCTCAGCGATACCGACCCACAGGCAGTACTTTCATACAAGTGAAGCTGTCGGGGTATTTGGACAGAACCACCGGGTTCGCGTCCATGCGGACTTCAGACAGGCTCAGTCGTAGATAGTAGGAGTTGTCAGACTTGCAGAAAGTGTCAGTGTTGACCTCCGTGATGTTGTTGTCCTGAAATAGAAAAAGAACATCTTAGCTAATAAATCTAATAAAAAAAAAAAAAAAAGACAGGCAACCCTCTTGCAAATGTATTCACATCCCCGACCCCAGCATTTCAAATGTTGTCCCATTGTAATGAACCAGATTTTTTTTAAATCAGGATTACCTGAGTCCTTAATTATTTTAAAGTTTAAGAAAAAAATTTATTTGGAAATAGACTCCACCTTTCGCTCAATGACTGATGTAGACGAGCATTGACAGGAAGTAAAAACCTGAGTGGACTGATTGGAGCACCTTATCCACAACTAATAATTTTCTCTGAATGGTCTTCCACCTGAGCTGTGGATCTCTGCTCCTCCTTTTTTGATTGATGCTCTTCTCTCAGTCCAGGTCGGTGTCTTGTTCCTGGTAGATGTTCATGTCTTGGGATTTGGTCTGGGTGGAAGTTTGTGTCTCTCCAGGTTTTGAGCCTTTCTCCTTGTTCAGACTGTGGATTGATCAGAGCTCTGGCAGATGTTCAGATATTGGGATGTTTTAAAACCAAGCGTTGCTTCAAAAGCAACCAATCTGCAGGGTTTCCTGGTCTCCATGATCCTGATGGTTCTCTTCAGAACCTCTGAGACCAGAACCAGAACATCTGCAGTTAGGCTCTACTGGAGTCACAGTTGAAGCTAATTCTCAACGTAATTGTTTGGCTTGATTTTATTTTGGGATATCAAGTAGATGGGGTTTAATAGTGCATGGCACAATATCCAGTTTTCTTTCCACCAATAACCAGTTATTAACTACTTCCTATCAGTGAAGTTTGTTTTCCGTTGGAACAAAATACAATTTTTAAAGGGGTGTGAATACTTCTGCTCTGATTTGACCTGAAAGATTGCAGACCTGTAGATGTAAGATGCGGACGCTCTCTGGGATGAACGGCACCGCGTCCAGCTGGTTGTTGGCCAGGTACAGGTTGGCCAGGTTGGTTAGTTTCTGTCAGGAAAAATATTTATCTTCAGACGGTTTAGCTGAAGTGTTCAGGAAGTTTTGTCTTAATATTGGAGTTAGTTACAGAGACATTACGATAAATCCTTTTACCTCGTCACAAATTTCCAGAGATGCTAGTTCCTCAGGAGCCTGAAGCGTTTTGTCATGCACTAACTTTGGTGGGTGTCAGATGCAAACATAGTAAACGTGCAGCAAAAAGAAAACATGCTTCAAACCCTAAATGATGCATTCTTCAAAATATGCAACAACAAAAAAACTAATATATCCAAGCAAAAAATGCTGTGATGACTGAAAATAGAGGCAAAATAGAAAATGCTGCAAGAAGATAAACGGAGCCACATTGTTGTTTGCATGTTTTTTTATCCCCTATTTTGTTCTGTTGCATCAGTTTCCTTTAATTTTATTTTTTTAGTTGTAGGTTACTTCATCTAATTTTAGCAAGTGCAGCATTTTTAGTTTGCAGCATTTTTTATTAAATTTGTTTAGGTTGTGGCATGTTTTTGAGTTTGCATCATTTATGTGTAATAATCTCCTTCACCACTATGTTGTGGTTGAGGCGTCAGGAACGGGGCAAGCAACGGCCCATCCATGTGACTGAATACAATACAAACATGAAGAGGATTTATGCTTCATGCTAATCTGGTTTCTACTGAGGTGTACCTTGAAGGCATTCGCCTTCACGCCTTTGGTCCTAAGCAGGTTGTAGTTGGCGTTGAAGGAAGTGAGTTTGGCCGGGAGAGCAGGAAGTTTGGTGAGTCGGTTCTCGGCCAGAGTAAGTTCCTCCAGATGGATCAGCTTGGAGAAGGCGGCATCATCGATCTCTGAGATGATGTTTCCTGTCAGATCTATTCTCTTTAGGGTCACTGGTGATAGATTGCAAAGCAATCGGTTGAGAAACATGATTTAGGCTAATTTCTACAGGTTTTATTTCCCTGAAGTCCCAGATTTGACTCCAGATGTTATGTCCAGATGTTGCAGACTCACCGGTGTCACTAAAGTCGTTTTTTCCGATCTTCTTGATCTTGTTGAAGCGGGCGTACAGGTAGGCAGTTTCTTTGGGCAGCAGGGGAACGCTGGTCATGTCTGGACTCACCTCCTCACAGTAAACCGAACCAGACAGACAGACGCACATCAGGCAGGTGGGCAGGTCTGCAACCAGAACCGGAACCACAGTAAATCATGTTTAATCTTGGAAATTATCACATTTTCTGACATTCAGATAGATTTTGGGACACTTTTATCTTCATAGTTTTGTTCTGATTTAAGATTCTGAAGCATAATCTCTATTGACAGACGGACTCAGTGGTTCTGAGTTCTCTTACCGATGGTGTCGCTGTCGCTGTTTTTTGGTGCAATGGTGGCGAAAGGCTCGTCAGCAGCAGGTAAGGCCCTCTGGAGAAGAAAATAACTGTTTATGTACTGACCAGCTTGTTGGGTTGAGCAAAAAACTGCTTCTGATCAGGTCAGAAATGTGCATATTCATTTTAACATGTGGACAAACACGTAGGTCGTGCTGCTCTACTTAGGTTTTATACCTGCAGAGCAGTAAAGTTTGCTGAACCGAGAAGTTCACTCAAACCTTCTTAAATCTAACTTTTAAACCTGCTTTGAATTCTAATAATGTTATTTCATCCTTAAAAGCTCAAGTAAAATAAATATTTTGGATTTTGTTTATTTGGGGGCAGCCAGACCTTCCAGTTTGTTAACTGGTCTAGATTAGTTGTTCTCTCGGCTTTTTCTTCTTTGGTTTTTGGCTGCTTCGCCAGTTTCCAGTCCAGTTTCTGAATGTTTTTATAGTTTGCTTCTTTAACTCTTTAACTCTGACACTTGAACGATCTAGACAGAAAGTTAGATTTTCAGGTTTAACTGGTCAAACTTGGATTGTTCTTATATTATTTGGATTCACAGAGTTGGGTTTGGTGGTGTAACAAACAATAATCAGGCTAATTAGGTCTCCGTTGCCAACACCTAACTAAGCGAAGCTCCATTGCCGGCTTGTCTGGAGAAGCTGTAATCTTGTCCGTCATGAGACCGAGGCCCCCTCTTAGGGGGTACAAGTCCAAAACATCAAACCAGATGTGCAAACCTGCTCAGCTGGCTAGAAGTAGCTGCTTAGCGCCTCCGTCCGCGAATGCCATAGTAGATGACAGACTACTGTCCCCCTGAATGCTCTGCATAAATGCAAACCATGAGACAATCAGGATTATTGAATTTATTGAATTTTTAATTTCATAGTTTTATTTCAAAACTAAACAGGTTTGGAAAGTGTTGCTGGGTATTGGGTCTTGGAACCGCAGATGTTCCACTGAACAATTTTGGGTTGTCACAGACCCAGTAGGATCCTCTATAACTGCTCTACAACTGCTGCTATAAACTCTATTATTTCAGTATCCTGAGCATCTAATTTAGTTTTGTGTCTCTTCAAACCCCCAGTCGGTCGTGGCAGATGGCTGCTTGTACTGAGCCAGGTTCTGCTTGAGGTTTCTTCCTGTTAAAGGGGAGTTTTTCCTCTCCACTATAGCTACATGCATGCTCAGTATGAGGGATTGCTGTAAAGTCAACAACAACACAAGCCATTGTTTTGGTCTGCTGATTCCAGAGGAGTGAATGCTGCAAGTCAATGACTCGATGCAATCTGCTGCGGTTCCTTTGATTGGAAACTTTTTCAAATTGATTTTTTTATGATATATTCTTGATTTTAAAAGATTTTCTTGTAAAGTGCCTTGGGAAAACATCTGTTTTAAATTGGCGCTATATAAATAAACAGATTCTTGATTCTATAAGAGATTGTAGTATAAAAAACATTAGGGCTCATTCAGAAATGCTGAACAATAGTAAAATAAATTTGCCTCCAGGTTCTTATCCAACACTGTTCAAGGTCAGGCGTCTCTCACAGCATGGCTCAATCACGCCAAGCTGTTTGCAGATGTTACTGCTCTGTGCAGAAGCCAGTAGTTTTCGATCATTCGAGGTGTGATCAGTTCTCAACATGAAGACAGAAAACCAATCAGAGCTTCGATCATCAATCTGTCCCAGAGGCTCATTGCTCTGATCTCTCTCTGCTAGTTTTATCCAAGAAGAAGATAAACTGGTACTGTTAGACTGAACTGGTGATGCTGGAAGGGAACCGGATCCTGATCAAAATCCTGCATCAGCTCGGGTTCATTTGGTTTCCTGTCCTTCATGAGCGCTTAAATCCTGTAATCTCTTTTTCTTTATCTCAGTGATATAAAAATGAGGTTAATCTCACAAACCAGATTAAATATATGTAAGCACATAAGTAAACTGTTTGTGAACGAACAAGGTTAATGAAACAGAAGCTGTATTTCCCTTGTGCCGTGCTGTGTTTCCCTCATTCTGTGGACGTTTTCAAGGTTTTTCTTCTCCTTGTGGAATTTCCTGACCAAAATCCGACCAGATGCTTGTTTCGGTTCATTTACACAGCTCATGGAGAACGGTGTGGTTTGGAAAAAGGTTGTTGATTTATGGTCAGCTTTGATTGGTGTGAAAACACACAGGAAGTTGTTTGGGTCTAAATGAATTGTTAGAGAGAAAATTGAATAACGGAGCTGACAGCAGCTTGAGGAAGGAGTAACCTTTCAGTTTTAGTTCAATCAGACAAACTGAAGAGGCCGCTTTACAAAGGATTAGCTCTTTCTGCTAATTTGAAATTATCCTTTCTTTTGTTAGGTGCAAAGCTCTGGTAGAACTATTATTTCTGCTTGTTTAAGTTTTCTGTAAAATAACAGGAGGGTTCTGAATTTGGTTTGAAATAAAGGAAATTCACAACAGATTCAAGTCCAAACTCAGGACTCATCAATCATAAAGCTAATTAAATAGCTTTAAATTTATGAACATGAAAAACTTATCAATGCTGATTATTTTCTAGAGACTTAAGAATAAAGAAACAAGAATTAGAACTTACTAGGTATTTAATCTAGATTTCTGGAAAAAAGTCAGATGTAAACATGGACTTTCTCACCCTCGCTCTCCATGACTGGAAAAACCCGCTGATGTATCTGTTCTGGAACGAGCCGGATCTCAGAGGCAACTCTTTGTTAAAGGTCCTGGCCAAAGCTGCCGTCAGGCACAGCGCCAGCATGCTGGCGAGCAGGAGCACCTTCATGCCGTCCGAAGCAGTGTGATGCCGATGCACCGTGAGTTTGGGTCAGCAGACCAGCTCCAGGCTCCTGGCTGGATCAGACGGATGACTGTATTTAAAGGCTGAGCCGGTAGCTTCCTGCAGACGACTGAAGCTCACTTTATAGAGTGTTGCACATAACCCTTCTCTGACCGCCCACCATCCATCTGCAGAAAGAGAAGAGAGCACACATACAAACACACCCCCTATCCTTAACCATTAACAGTTCATGCCTAGCCCTAAATCTAACTGTAACTCAATTCACAAATTAGTCATCTGACCTTTGACGCAAAAACAGCATTTGTCCTCATGGGGACCAGGCTTAGGTCCTCACAAGTATAGTATTTGTTAAAAAATGGTCCCTTAAATGTGGCAAATATATAGAAAAACACACACAAACCCCTAATGTAGGCTGATTTCACACCTTAGTCATATATCTAACACAGAAACAACGCTGCTGCTTATGGCACCGGGTCCTAACTATGTAGCATATGTTAGGAAAATGAATCTTACAAGCTAAGACATAGTAAAACACACATACAGAGTGAGGCTTAACATTTAAACATGGCCTGAATGAAATATGTGGATCAGAAAGTGCAGAGAAAGCTGAAAGTTTAAATGTTAAGTTTAAGTTTGTTTTGTCTGGAGGAATGTCTGCGGCCTCTCTAATGACTCATAATCAAACAATCTTTAGGCTGGATTTTTTTCCTCTGAGTTTCTTCAATCTACTGTGAAAACAGTTAATTGAGCCAGTTTTAGTTTAGCTATAGCTAGTTTCAACATCAGGAGGCTAAATGTTAAATGAATTATCAGTTTGATGCATCAATCTGGCGGAAGTGCATCTCGATGTGAGGTTTGTCTTAATTTAATCAAAACAAACAGAATAAACTGATTTGGCTTATATAATTATAACATTTGTATATTATACAAACCTATAATATGTATCATTAGGGTCTTTTTAGACTGAAGAATGGAATAACATGGCCACAGAAGAGAAATATCGTTTTGTAGCAATACAGATGTGGCGGTTGAAATCTAGTATGAGGGTGACAGAGCTAAGGAACCGGTGAAGGCCTGGGTCCAAGGTACAGGAACCGTGAAGGCTTGCGTCAGAGGCACAGGACCTGATGCAAGACCCATTGAGGTCTCCATCTGCGACATGGCAGGAACCATAGAGTTTTCCGATGGTGGCAAGGCAGAAACTTTGGTGGTCCCTGGCAAAGGCATGGCAGGAACAGTGTCAGGAACCACAAAGGTCTCCGAAGATGTGATTTGGAGTCCGAGAGCCAGCGAGACGACAGCTTGGAGTCCGGCGGCCTGGGAGACAATAGCTTGACGTCCGGTGGCCAGCTAGATAGTTTCTTGGAGTCCGGCAGCTAGGGAAGAGACAATATACCATCTGCTTGTCTTGAGGGCCATTATTTCACAAGTTACTGGGTCCCAGGGGGTCTTTGATGTAGCCTCCCTCAACAAAGTCTCTGGAGAATGAAGAATGGAGGAAGAAATTTGGAGTCAGACCGCTAGTGACAAAGCGAAGCTTGGATTCAGGCAGCCATTGGCATAGAAAAAGCTTTGTCAGGCGGGGCCCATTATGTGGCCAGATAGTTCTGTTATGTTTCGTAGCGTGGCAGAAGGACCCAGAAATTCAGCTGACAAAGCTCAGATATATTAAATGAGGATTAATTGAAGAAAATCCAACAAGAACTCATGATCTGTGATCAAAAACAGGTTTGTTACAGTGAGACCAGAAGAGAGAAATGGTAGAGAAGGGGGGATGTAGAGCTGCATGATATAAGAACAGCAGAATGGCAAAATTATTTGTAAACATTGTGATTACAACATCAGATGCAATACATGTTTTTTTTCTACTTTTCTAATCTATATTTTCTAATCTTTTCCTCTATATGACCTTTAGCCTTTCTGGTGATGTTTATTGTGAAACTTCGCCCTACTGGATCAATATTAGCACAAAAAAAATACAACTTCAAAGCGCTTTAAATACTTAAGTAAACAATTATTACACTCTAAGCAGGGCTTTGCGATATGAATATTGCGCATACTGATGTTGCAATGACAATATACAGGAGTTGGACAATGAAACTGTCATTTTCGTTTGGGAGGTTTCATGGGTAAATTAGACCAGCCTGGTGGCCAAACTTTTTTAATTGCACATTGCACCTGTAAGAGCAGAGTATGAAGGTCCGACATATCGGAGTTAAAAAGAGGAGACATTTTTGGTGCACGTCTTTCTGGCGCATCTGTGATCAAGAAGGCCAGTCTTTGTGATGTATCATGAGCCACAGTATCAAGAGTAATATCAGCATACTACCAAGGATGACCACATCCAACAGAATGAACTTTGAACGCAAGAGGACACTATCTGATAGGGATTTTCCGGTACTAAACCAGGATTGTATCCAAAAATCAAACCATGGATGCCCAAATCATGACAGAATTAAATGTGCATCTCAACTGGGGGGCTTCACAGGGTCATTATACATGCACGATCTGCTTTAGCCAAACCTTTGGTCACTCATGCCAATGCCAAAGTTTGGTTTCAATGGTGCAAGGAACGCAAATCTTGAGTTGTGGACAGTTTAACACATGTGTTGTTCTCTGATGGGTCCACCTTTACTGTTTTTCCCACATCCAGGAGAGTTAAAGTGTGGAGAAGCCCCAAAGAAGCGTACCACCGAGACTGTGGCATGCCCAGAGTAAAACATGGGGGTTGGATCAGTGATGGTTTGGGCTGCCATGTTGGCCCAATACTTGTGCTCGATCGGCACGTCACTGCCAAATACTACCGTACCATTCTGGAGGACCATGTGCATCCAATGGTTCAGACATTGTATTCTGAAGGCGGTGCCATGTATCAGGATGACAATGCACCAATACACACAAAGCATATCAATATCAAAGCATTTGCAATCATTTTCTGTGAGAAATTGAGCATTATCTGAAAGAATTGCAGTGGTGCCAATACTTTTGGCCAGCTCTGTATGTAACAATTACCCAGTAGATTTTGCACCAAATCCAACCGCCACAGGACCACAACAAAGATTCCCCAAAAAGAGTTGGGGCCAGCCAAGCACCAGTTTGGAACCAGTTTGGTCAGTGGAAACACAAAGAACCAGTGCTAACTCTGGCTCTAGCACCGAACCAGCCATGGAACCAGCATGGTGGAAAAGGGGTATGGGAGTAGAGTTTGGCGAAGACCCAGAACCAAGAACAAAGGTTTCTTGTAGTTTCCTTCTAGAGCTGTTATTCTTGGATCTTATTCACAAGAATGTATTGAAAATGGATTGATAGCTTTATTAAAAAGTAACAAAGTTTTAAAATGTAAATGCAGATTACATATTTTTTAAGGCTAAAAACAATGCATTTCTGGGTTCTAATGCTAGAAGTTGGTTGTTAGCAGATTAGTTCTGGAGGTTTAGTGGAGTTTGTCAGTTATTTAAGTTTTTATTGGTTATTTTCCAACAAGTTTTTTGATCACCACCTCTTAGGTCAAAGTTGAATGTTTAGGACTCAGATTAAAGGCAGCATAATAATTCACCCCTGCTGTAAATAGATATAGGTTTCATTCCCGCAGAAACATGGCTGTGTTCTTCAAGCTGTACTTATCCGCCTTTCCCGGACCGCCATCGCCTGACTTTATTCGACTAGAAACAGAACTTCCCTGGAGCAGAAGGTCCTGGTTTCCTTATTGCTTCCTTCCTTTGGGTCGCTGGATCTGAATGAAAATATCCTGCCTGCAGACATGAGGTGGACTTATTGGACTTGAATTTTAACTATTAGACCTCTATTTCTTGTAAACTGTGGTTGTGGGCCTCTTCATCGTTAAATAAAACCGTTTTTGTTTCCCAGCCGCTGGTTTAAAATTTGAATGTGGAAACTAGGGCAGCAGCATATTAGAACATCTTACATTAACAATAAAATGGGTAAATAATGATGCAGGATATATCTGCATCTTCATTGGCATTGGCCAATGTTAGTCATTGTTTAAGACATCAGTATTGGTATAATATGTAAAATGGGGCCAATATTAGCTTTATTTATTCTAGTTATTAAACCGCAACAAAGATTGGTATGGTAAGATGTGGTATTTTTTAAGAAACACTAATATTTTTAATGCCGGTAACATATCGGTTATCGGCCACAACATTATTATGGGATATACAACCACATTTCATACCGACTGTTGCCTATTGGTGAATCTCGCGATGTAGATATCAGGTGTGATATATACCTGTTTAATAATTTTCTCTTTTTATAGTGAAACAGTCCTTTATCGAGCTTAGAGAAATTTGCAGCCAGTTGGAGCAACACTAAACCCTTATGATGTGCACTGATCCGACCTATGAAGGCAATGTTCTGGTAGTGTACACCAAAAGCTGTTTAGCTAATAAGGCTGCATATGAGACACTTCTGTTTAGTGGCTGGTAATAAAATCCTTAAACCAGAACATAGATCTCAGAATGAGAAACTGGGAACGTTTCTGAGCTGTTTGTCTTCACCAGCAATGATGACTGCAAACAAACGGCAGCATGTTATAAATATCATTAAAATGTAATATTCCTGGAAGCTTTTCCATCATCCAACCATCCATCCAAGCATCCAGCCAAGGTTGAGTTGTTCCTCAGATTCTAACCCTAAATATCAGTGAGAGAGATATTGGCTTCTCCAGAGAATTTTATGTGGGTGCGGCATCTCAGACACGACAAGAGGAGAGACCGTTTCCCAATAAGAAGTAGACTTCCCCAGAAAAATGTTTAAATAGAAAACATGTGACCGTTTGAGCCTTCAGTGGGAAAGAAAAAGAACCAGAGTCAAAGTATAAACATCCTAGCAACATGAGCATGCTCTGTTACAGGTGTGTTAGCAATTAAACTTTTGTAAGAGTGGGAGGAGAGCCAGGAGCTGAAGAATGTGTTTTTACCTCCGACTTATTTTCTGTAGTACAGTTTGGGCTGTTAACGTGTTTCAGTGTGATTTTACTCCCCAATAAAGCGGCTTTAAAGGGGAAACCACCCATAACAAACCAAAACAGGGAACACTGAGGTGGCAAAGTTCACCAGACGTTCTAATGAGTCTTCATAGCTTAATGGCACGAGCTGCTTAGTTTTTTAGCTTTAGGGAAAATAAATAATTAACATCAAGATCACAGTTTTTTTTTACTCCAAGGTTAAAAAAGGCTCTGTTTCTTGATGTTAAATTATGTTGAACAAGAAAGTTTTTAGTAAAATTGGATGTATTTTTGTGGTATAAACGTATTACACCATTTGGTTTTAAATAAAGTTTTTAGCAAAAATAAGTAAATCAACTTGTTTTATTGCAAGATGTTCAGTGTGTCAGAGAAAAATCTCCCTGAGGTTGAACACCAGCAGCAGATGATTTCTTTCATTGTGGAGGAACAGCAGCTTAGGACCAGGCTATGCGTGGTTGACAAAGGAAGTTGTTTTTTTAAGCTGATTGCCCAAACAGCAGCAAACTGAGCAGGACTCTGTTTAGTTTGTAAATGCATGCAGATGTACAGCCTGAAGATTTTGCAGGTGTCTGACTGCTACAGCTGATTCTTTACACATGGCAGCAAAACAGAACCATCTGCTGTCAGCAACAGTTTAGCTTTAGATTCATGGAAGTGTTTCTTATCATCTCTAATAGAATTAAGAAGATTCAAACGTCAGAGGAAGCTGATTGAAGTTCTGAATAAAATTAAAGCAATCTGTCCATTCATTTTTATGACATTTACTATACTCCCATTTATATTTGTCTTTAAAAAAAAAAAAAATTGTCATTTGGGTTTGCTATCTTTGTATCGACCCTGTAAAACTGGTCCAAAACAAGATTAGGACCCAGGAATTAAAAACAACTTGTTCAGTTTACACTACAGATCAAACTAACCCGCTTAAAGCTTTGGGACTTTATAGACTAAATGGTACAAACCTCCAGTTTTTCTTAGAGGCTGAACTCTGACCTGAACACGCTTGGTCTGACTGTAAGACATTTTTCTGGGCAATTTATTCTGACAGTTGGGGTTAGTGTGACTGTAAGCGGGGTTT
This sequence comes from Orestias chungarensis, assembly GCA_032876305.1. Lineage (NCBI taxonomy): Eukaryota > Metazoa > Chordata > Actinopteri > Cyprinodontiformes > Cyprinodontidae > Orestias > Orestias chungarensis. Next base: position 51,250 of record JAVLVB010000710.1, on the reverse strand, counting down.
AACTGTGATAGATGGAGGAAAGCGATGAGTACGGATGCCTTGACAGTGGCTCAGACTAACCACTGTATCTAACCTCACTGCAGAACAGCTTCAGACACCCGGGAGTGCTTGGCCGGGACCTAGCTTGGCCGGGACCCAGTTTGGCCGGCCGGAACCGGGCTGGACCGAAAACTGACATTATGTATTAAGATGGTGATGATTTGGTTGTGATTGAGCCATTGCGCCGCTCTGGGTTTCCAGCAGCTTTAGGCCCAATGCTGATGGTTTCTATTGCAGCTCTTGAGACTTTTTATACAGTGACTGGAAGTTTAATGTGAACACCAAGCAGTCGCTGCAGGTTCCACTGCTAATAATGCCTTGTTTTCGCTGAGCGGTACGACACCGGTTGGTTTGCCTTTTTGTCCTAAAATGGTTCATAGCACTATGTGTGTCGTTGCAGTAGCATGAAGCAACATTAAGCGTTCGGGTTTAACCCTACCTTCCCGGTTACAGTCCAAATGGTTGAGAAAATGTTCTCATAAATTCATGGATCTAAGTCGGTACAAACCCGACTCATGAAACAAGGTTTAATGGAACCAAGCAAATAAGATCAAAACAGGATGATGCCACAGGGTCTAATCGTAGATCTCCCAGGTTTACAAAGAAATTTCTGAAATATGGTCTCCAATATCTGTAAAACAGCAGCTGGATGGCTGTAAGGTTTGTCTGTTTTTATTCACCACTTGTAATGCATGTCAGACTGAAATACTGAACTATCTTCCTACTATGTTCTCCTATTGTGTTGTGTGAAGCTTAATGATGCATGCTTGGTAAGCACTGTTGGAAAGCACTAGAGTGCCCGGCATGGTCATGCTGTATTCAAACCTTTGACGCAGGGTCCCAAAATTGCATGAATGTCCCTTTTACACAACCCGAATTTGAGTTTATAATCAGCTTTTAGAATAATTGCTCAGATTCAAGTTTGAAGAGTTCAGGTACTATAGTTTATAAGCTACTTCAAATTATACTCCCTTAGGTTTAGAAAAAATGAGGTGGAATTGCTCTTACTTGATTGAAAGTTACAAATAGAAGCCGACTTCAGTTTCTTAAAAGTAGTTTTTACATATTCATTACAGAAATTAAGCTAACCATGGGTCTCACACAGAAAAACCAGCTATACTGTACTTCCTGTTGTGCAATTAGTTTTTTTTTTTGTGGAACTGGCTCGCAAACTGTATTTCACAAGTGTATTTAGATTTCCATTTGGATGATAAATGCTATAATTTACTATAGGTTCAATGTTTAAACAAGGTGGCAATAGTCGTTGGTGTGAAAAGTTCTGACCCAGTCACATATCCCATGTTTTCATTCCAGGGAACCAGACTTTTCTCTAATTCTTCTAAGTGGAAATTCTTTAAAAGAATTCTGAGATGTGGTGGAACAAATAAGTGAGAAATCCCAGGAAAAGATAATAATTGCAGTACTACATTGACTTCTAAAAGTCTTATTGGGATTTGCTGTTATTCGTTGATAATGATTTAGCTGTGTTGCTACTGGAAACCTATCAAAGAACCGATTTTAACTGGAAGAATCCATCAAACTGGATTCTCTTCGCTTCTTAGACATTGTTCTTCAGATGGAGGCATTTTTAGAACTGCATCTTTGTCCTGCCACATCTCCAGATTCTTCATTCTCTAACTGAGCACGATGTAGAGATGTTCCACAGTACAACATAAATCTGCAAGAACACAATCCAACAATCGATCAGTTTCCATCTGGCGGGGTCGTGTGATGAAAAATTCTTTAGTTTCCAACACTAAACATGGGAGTTGTTTGCGCTTGCCAGACAATCTGTTAAAGGTTCAGTCATCAGATGCTCAACCAGGACGATGCAAAAACCTTTCAAACAAAGTCTTGTGTTTTCTTTTCCCATTGTTTGACAATTTAAAATAAAATTTGGGTACTTGAGTTGATTTTCTGTGAGCGTTCTTTGTTATTCCTGGTATATTTTGGAATTGTTTTGGTCCCTAGGCTAGTTGAGGTATTTTGTCCGATGGTTTACTGCGGGAGTGAGTTCTTTTCCGTCTGCTGAGTCTTGGTTCAGATCCTGGCTATCGGCCTTGGAATTTGAGTCTCGGAGGACAGTCTGATGGTTAAAACAGAACAACTGCAGCTTCCAGGAGGAGACCACCACTTTAGTTTTACAAACAACAGGTTAGGCTTTAATTTATCCTGCATTTTTCTCTTTTCCTGGGATTTCTCCCTTTAAATGGGGTGAAATGGTTTTTCCACATTGTATGCTTTTGCCTGGATCCTAAATAAGTAATGCAGTTTACTTCTTCCTAGGTCATTAACTTAACAGATTGTGTACGTGATTTGCTCCATATTGCCTTGACTTCATGAAGAGATGCAACGTTAGACTGCAGGATCCCTGCTGTCACGGCCTGATGAAAAGCAGATGTTTGGGAAGGACGGGATTTAAAGTTGCACCTTGAATATGCATCTTTATCTTGCTTCTCTCTGTTTGCGGAGACTGGTAGATTACTGAAAAGATGAAATTTTCGTTGAGTGCTTGTAAACAATTATAGCTTCCTGTCAGTTTGATATGTGACTGAGAAAAGGGGTGTTGTTGTAATTAAAGCCTTATTGGATATTTCTGTTTCTGTTCTTGTTCATTGAACTCGGTTGTAGAAATGTGATGACGGCTACCAGGAGATTTAGATTTTGTTGGGGACTTAGGATCTAATTTGTGTCTGTGTAGATTCTGGGTGTTTTTTTGCCCTTAAAGCATGCAAACTCTTATCCCAGCATGAGTTTTACCGTTAGCCGCCCTGGCCCCCCTACACCCCCCGCGGGAGGGTTTTCCAGTCGTGAAATTCCTGCTCATGTTAGTGCTGTTTACAGTTTCAACCACTGTAAACAAGACCTTGATGATTAAAGTTTAATATCAGCAAAACTACCTGGATTGCTGGTACTCCTGTACGTTGGCTGCAATGATTATTTGCCAAGCAGTAACTAAACTTAGATCTAGCTGATCAGCAGTTAGCTTTAATTGTTTAAAGGCATATCATACCTCTATACCAGACTGTGATGCACCTATGTTTTTTATAAAAACCGCCTGTAAGGTAAGGCAACTGTTCGTGACCTTTAGTGTTTAAGACAATGTAATCCTGTCCAGTATTAGTTTTTGCTGTTGTAAGACTTTGTTCTACTGGCTAAATATCAGATCAGCATAAAAAAGCTTCAGAGTTCTTAATATATAACCAAGATTATTGCACATTAAACAGACATTTACAATATGAATTTTGCCCAAAACTATATTCCGATGATAATAAATATGCAATATATTATGCAGGCCTAACCTTATGGATTAGTGTCATAGCATTACCTTGTAGGAAAATAAACATGGGGTAGTTTGTACCGATTTAAAACCACACTAACTATATTTTCAACCTTAATAAAATATTTTCATAACTTTTGTGATTATATGTCAACTTACAGCTCGTTGAATGACACCTCTGTAATGGCCCGAGGGGGTCTGTATCGCTTTCACCGACACTAAGCAACTTTCAGAAGGGTGGCAGGAACCTTGCCACACAAAACAACTAAAAATGTGCTGACTGCTGTACGGCATACGTCCCTTCCTACGTTTCTTAGTTTCAACATCATCGTCTGACATTGTTTCATCACAATTAGATTCATCAACTCATCGTTATTCATCCTTCACACAGACACCGGAAACAGAAATGTACTTCAATCAAACTGCAGGCGACCAGGATTTTACCAAGCTATGCACTGGTGCTCATGAGAAATGTAGTCTTCCTTCAGACAAAAACACTGCCGCTTTTGTCCACACTGGGCTGCCAAAACTCACCAGAACTGAAACTTCTCTAGTGTTGCTTTAATCTCTCCTCTCGATCGGACAGTAACGCTGTTTGGGATGTCTATATTAATATTCATACATTTTAACTTTATGATATGTTGAGTTGTTAAACTCACGGCTCTGTCTGAAAAGCAGAGGAAGGAGTTTTGAATGCTTGTAGTTGTAAGTTGATTGGACTGGTACCAAAATCGTTTTATAAACACCTGTAAATAAGACAGATTTTCCTTTCTGCTGTCTTGATTCTTTGTCTGTCAGCAGATTGTCTGTGTGAACTGAACAACAGACCCGCTCCAATTAAACTGTCAACTGGGACACGACGGTCTGGACCAAACCGACCTGAAACATGTGGAGAGGATTACGGGTTGACTGGGTTCCAGTTTGCGTTGGTTTGGTCCGGTGATGGCTACTGGACCTGTTATCCCAGGATTCCAAACATTTTCTAACAAAAATTTAAAATTTTTTTTCCTTAAATATGGACACGAGTTTAAAAACAACTTCTAATTTCTCCATTGATTTCTAAATGTTTCAGATTTTGAAGTGGTTTAGTTTGTATTATCTAAGCTGTTTGGATCTGCAGGACGTGGACTTGAACCGTTTATACAAGGTGCTTTTTTAGAGTTCAGTTCAGTAGAATAACTAGGATGCATTTACGTAGCAAGCAAATATGAGCCAAATTCTTTGTTTTGGTCCAATTAGGCCGATATCTAACTTTAGTCCAATCTTTTCACCCCTGCTCTGTAATAGGAGTTTGATCGGCTATGGACACGAGTGGGCTGGAATTTTTTATCAACAGTATCGGTTTCAGCCCAAATTTTCCATTAGTTCATGCCAAGTACTTATGTCCATATTGACCTTCCCCATACGTCTACATTTATGCATTTTGCAAAGCTTGGGAAAATAATTCTGTCCATTAAAGGTGGTCTGGGCATTTACCGTATCACTTATCGTCATAGTGATGACTTTCTTGTCATAAGAACTGTGATCTGTTGTTACACCAACAAATGTAAGATTAGTGATATTTGAAACTCAAAAACCTGCATCAAATATTTAACTTATAACCTATTTTTTATGATAAATGTACAAAAATCCCATTTATTGGAGTTACTGTGTCATGTGTAACAGCCGTAATTTTGTTTGTCTTTGTTACCTTTATTGTTTAACTCGTTCCCTAAGGAAAAAAACTCATGCTGTTGTTAACTGGAAAGCTTTGGTTCTTTAATAAACAATAACTAAGAGAAAGTGAAATGAAGTTTTTTGGTCTAAACCAATACGTCGGCCGGGCTGACTCTCCAGAACCAGGACTTTTGAGGAACTTGTATTTATCGTCTATTTAAATACGACCCGATCAGTCAGGTGGTTTGGTAGCACGCCGTTCGCTTTCCTCCTCCTGCTGCAGTTCCAGCTCAGCTGAGATGTTATTTCATGTGGTTAACGTCGACTCTGTGGAGGCTCGGGGATTCTGGGAAGTTCCCATGTTAATGTAATTATGTCTGTTTAATAGGACATTGTGGTCGTGAGTGTTTCCTTCAGTGCTAATTGTGATGAGGAGAACACAACTGTCCTCTCAGCATTCGGCTCCATCTGGATAAAATCTATTTTTATTGGACAGCTCTTCAAAAGTTCTGGCTTCAGCTTCACTACTGGCTTCAATAACAGCGAGTCTGAGATTCTGGCTCTGACCCGCTGTCTCCATATTTCTGTCTGTTTCTCCCATTTCAGCTATATTCTCTGGCCTTGGAAGTTATACACCGCAAACTGATTTAAGACCTACATATTTAAATTGGTAATAAAATGAGCTACAAACTGGTTAATCTGTAATCACTTGGTTTGTTTGGTTGGAGAAAAAAAAACACTTTTACAACATTTAGTGAGAAAACTGCTATTCATGGAAAACTTTCCTTTGAGTAATGAAACAGAAGTAACACGCTGGTGTGAAATGTTAGTTGAAAGTTAAGACAATTTAAAGTGAACCTGTTGGTGGAGATTGTAACTCCGTAAAATTATTATATATTGATATTTCTCATAGTTATGCTCTATAATTGGTTCATATTTTTGCAAAAATTAAAATTATGTCCAATCCCTGGTGGATATTATTAACGGATCGCCACTCGTACTGAGCCAGATTCTGATTCTGGTTCTGCTATAGTTTTCTTTCTGTTAAATGGGAGCTCTTTCTCTCCACTGCCACTGCATGCTTGCTCATCATGTCCATGGACATAAAAAGAAGTAATCCAACCATGACATCCTTTTCCGAGGAAATTCAGGATAGAAGCTCTTTGGCCATCGGATTTATGACATTTCCCATAACTGATTGTAGAAGAAGAATTTGTTTTTGTTTATTCGTTGGCAAAGAGCAGACAAGCGCAGTCGGGTCAGTTTGACATGTTATGCTCACCGTTCAGATTAATAAATAATCAATCTAAATAAACTTAATTTACATGAAGCTGAATTGCATTGGGAATAATCTGATCGCATTATTTTCACTGAGACTTTTATTCCAGTTGATCGATGGTTGGTTGCTTGCTTACTTACTTTCCTGTTGACTCAATCAAATATGCTGGATTTCCTTAGTTAGAATAAAAAAAATTATTTATTAAATAATGAACTGAACTGAATTGATTTATAACTACAATCAATTTGAGGGAATTTGAGTTTGGACTGAAATGATTTTTCGTGTTGTGAATTGGGTCTATAGAAAAACTAATTAGATAAAACTGAACCGACACCCTTGCCGGGTCTCCAGTCCATCACAGGATAAATGCAATTATTCCAGGTCAGGTTATGAAAGCCAGTTTACCCAGCAGTCGTGTTTATGTTCTTAAAGATGAACTACAGTTCTGTCTTGACTAAAACAGAACATGTTCCATCATTTTATTTTCATATTATCACAAGATCACAGTTTGGTTTCTAAAGGAATCTTCACTTGTTGCACATCTTCGCTTCTTAAATCTTTGTCAAATAAAATTCCTCTTAAAAAACTTGCCTGCGTTTTATTGAGGGTTAAAGGTCGCAGTGTTTCGTACCCTGCAGCTCAGCCTCACATGAGATGAGAATTCATCTCGGTTAGGTGGAAAAAGCTAGAGCGTCGGTGGAAAACTATGACAAATGTGGGAAATTTTGGCTCTGTGGATGATGATAAATGGGGGATATTTGTCTTGTTTGAATGTATTTTACAGTATTATCTTCTGTGCTGAACCCAGGCTTTTTTTAGTTCCAGCTCTCTCTCCCACACCGCTGTCATAAGCCCAGTTTTTCCACTCCAGCCAGACAGCCGTTGGCTTATCGTCCCGGTTGCTCATTTTTCATGTCAATCTTTCCCTGCACAAAACATCAGGCTGGGTTGGTCTCCCGTGAACAAACAGGCCTCTCAGTCCCTCTCCTGTAAACATTTTAATTCCACTGGCCTCATTAAGCCTTGGCTTGGTTCTGGTGACTCGGTGGTCTATGCTTCAGATTTTGTTGGGCAGTAACTTTTGCTGACTGAGCTCTTGAAGCCTAAATATCCAATTTTCTCCAGCATTTGCGAGTTCTGTAGTCGGATTTTGGCATCCAGGAGCGTTGGACTCGTCTGTGAAAGCATCTGCAGCCGTCTGCGGGGAATCCATGCTCATTAGTTGTTTGAGTTTGCTGGCTGAGGCAAAACGGACTTCAGAAATGGTGAAAAGTCTGGATGTGCCGAGGACCGGTTTGTCTGTTTTGATTTGTGGAGCAGAAAAAAACGGTCCGTTGCATTACTTGTTTTTCTCAGAAGCATCTGTTAAAGCTGCTGTATCTCTTATTGTGGTAAATAAGATTTTATGCATTGGATTTCAATAAATGGCAACTGTTGCCACTCATTGACATTTTTACTGACGGTCCGTTTCAGTGAAAGTCTCACTGCTCATTTTGTTTGTTGGTCCTTTGACCCAGTATCTTTCTGCTTTCATCGCCTTAATATTCGTAGAATGAAATCCGGCTTCTGCCTTCAATCAGTTTGAAAATTGTTTCTGATTTTGGAGATGTCGCGTTTGCTGTCATGGCTCTAGAGAAGCTCAAACAGGATCCTGACTTCTAGTTGATCATCTGGATCTTAGGCAACGTTCACTCAGCAGGTCTTTGATGCTCAGTTCAAGCTTTTGACTAAAGTCAGATTTTTTTGCGTGTTGCATAAACTGTCTACGCCCCCAAAGCAGCATGCATCAAGAAGAAGAACATGGACGCCATTGGACAGTAAATTATATTCTACTCTAACATAGTTCTGATTTAAATTTAGCGTTAAAGATGAATTGTTAATAGTTTAGTGACACCTACTGGTAGAGGGGCAGATTAAAAGTAGCTAAACAAATATTAATCGTTGAGATTGCCGGTCCTGATGGAGAACAGTGAAAGCTGGAAGTGATGTAAAAACTAAGTGGTGGGGGGGTTTGGGGTCCTGAGGAGTGGGAGCGCTCAGGCTTAGGACTGTGAGGAAGAGGGAGAGTGTGAGACGTGGCAAAGTGAGGCCAGGCCAACCGGCAGATCTTTTCCATATGTTTCCTGGAGACAGACTGAGCGGGGCTGCTCGCCTCCACCCTCTTCCCTTTTTAAACAGGCAGGAAGCAACAAGGCTGCAACAGCACAGCGCTGAAAGTGCAGCTCCACCTTGTCTCAGGCAGGTGTTGGCTGTCTGGGGGAAACCTGAAGAATGCTTCACCTCGGTGTGATCACCTCCATTGTTCCCACCTCCACTTCGTTAGGAATCATTACTGGTGACGCACTGAGAGTTTAGAGGGAAGGCACATTTATTTATATTGCAGATTTCATGTAGAAGACTATTTAAACTTCTGCTTAAAATGGCCATTAAAAAATTAAAAGATGACAATTTAGAGATTCAAATCATAGTTACATTAAGAATCAAGAATCAGTTTATTTATATAGCGCCAATTTACAACAGGTGTCGTCTCAAGGCACTTCACAGAAAATCAATTAAAATCAAAGATACATCATAATAAATCAATTTGATAAAGTTTACAATCTAAGGAACCCCAGCAGATTGCATCAAGTCATTGCCTTGCAGCATTCACTCCTCTGGAATCAGCAGCCCAAAACAATGGCTTGTGTTGTCGTTGACTTTACAGCAATCCCTCATACTGAGCATGCATGTAGTGACAGTGGAGAGGAAAAACTCCCCTTTAACAGGAAGAAACCTTCAGCGGAACCAGGCTCAGTACAAGCAGCCATCTGCCACGACCGACTGGGGTTTGAAAAGACAGAAAGCTAAATTAGAAGCACAGGATACTGAAAAAAAAGAGTTTATAGCAAAAGTTGTAGAGCATCACTGGCAGCATCTCAGCCCATGTTCTCATCCAAGAAGCTGTCTAGGCTAACAGAACGCCAGCCCAGGTGTGGTTACTATGGAGAGAAGGACACTAAGACAAACAAAGGTTAACAAGGTTGAAATAACGGTAACTAAAGCAGATTGGACAAAGGAAGAAAGTAGCAGAGAGAGAAGTCGGATTGTCCTCCAGCAGTCTAAGCCTATAGCAGCATAACTATAGAAAAACTTAAATAACCCTGTAAAGTGAGACACGAAGAAGGTATAGCAAAGGAGAACCATCTGTCAAGACTGAGTTCCTCCCCAGCCAGACTAGGCTGTCTTCTCTACCTCTTCCTAACTATAAGCTTTATCAAACAGGAAGGTTTTAAGCCTAGATTTGAAACTAGACAGGGTGTCTGAATCACGGACTAAAGCTGGAAGCTGGTTCCACAGGAGAGGAGCCTGATACTTGAAAGATCTACCTCCCATTGTGCTTTTAGAGATTCTAGGAACCGCCAGTAAATCTGCAGTCTGAGAGTGAAGTGCTCTGTTAGGGACATAAGGAGTAATTGGATCTCTGATATACGATGGAGCTTGATTAGTGAGGGCTTTATATGTCAAAAGAAGAATCTTAAAATCTATTTTTGAATAATACAGGAAGACAACGAAGGGAAGTTAAAACAAATAATCAGAGCCAATGGTACCTCGAGAGAAAAGAAGTGGAATAATGATCCTCAGTATTGTTCCTGCAGCTTTCCTCTGCTACCTCCTGGTGAATAAATACAGTAATGCACTATAAAATCAGTTTTCATCATTCCTGACCCTTCCAGATGATAGATTAGGACAAAGTCCATTAAAACTCAGATCACTCTTTCTTCTAATCTTTAAAAAACACATGGCTTCTTGCTGCTTCATCAACCTAGACACTTTTTTTAAAATCAGATTAACCCAATTAACTGTAAATCTGTAAATCCTTCAGACTCAAAAGTTTTCTAAACATAAAAAATACTTTAGGGGAATTTTTTTGTAAAGCTGACAATAGTGGTAAATGAAGTCTAGTCAAGATGAGCAAACTCTAAAACTAAAACCACCAGTGAAAAGTGTGCTGTAGAAAATTAATTCCTGAACAGACATACAGGCAAGGGTGCATTGGCTAAATTAATCCACTTTATGGCGTTCTATTATGTTGTGACACCGTTTGTATGATTGAAATATGTGTGATTGGTTGATTTAAGGGTTTTGCCGCTTTAGCATACTGTTTCTGTTATTTGCTTAAGTGCTATTGATTTAGTGTTAGCAGAACTAATACTTATGATTTTAAATTTTGTTTTGATACTGGGATGGCTTTTATTTGCCATGGCGATGAGCCACAATCAATTACACGTAGAGGAAACCTTGGCCCAAAGGTTGTTTTCCACAACGACCATTTTTGGACGAAAAAGTCTTAAGATAATTTCATATCTCTGATGGATGTTAGGAAAGGAATGTACTCTAATGAAATCTGAGGTCAAAAGAGCTCTTCTTCATTTGGCTCAGAAACTGAGAAACAAAACAGGCACTTCAGTGATCTGACTGTTGCCCACTTGGTCAAACTATATGTTGTGCTGAGGCCTTCAGTGGTTCCATCCAGTTGTATCAGATTCATGGGAGAAACCATTTTCTATTAGAAAAACAAACCCCTTTTCAGTTTCAGTCAGTTTGTTTCTTTGCATGATTTATTTTTTTGCTGCTGAAGTCGATTATTAAATGTTTACTGCTAACAGCAAATACGAGTTTTATCAGTGAAAGCCATTCGTGTGAAACTCGTGGTTACAATAAAGTATTTATAGTTGTTCTGATTTTGACTTCAGATTAAAGAAGCATGCCATTTTACAAAATATATAATATAAAAGAGACAAAAGAGACTATTTAAACGCATTGTATGCATATATATGTTATATAAATTACATATAGTGAAAAAATTTTTGGGATATTTTCAAGAAACATTGTAATATTGTGGACCCAGATGGGAGAGGTGGGTGAACAAGATGATTTATTGCAAGTTTGAAAGATGAACAAAGGAACCAGAGGTGAGGCGTGGAGACTTTAACCCTAACCCAGAAGACCGAGACCAAGAGACTGGATGAGGAGGAACTAAGGGATTTCGGAAGGAACACTAGAGAACCATATAGAGGATGAGTAGAACGACGATGAGGACAATGAGGAGACTTGCACGAAGTACGGAGGGAACATAATGGTAAAATCCAGCGCTGAGTAGAATGGCAGACTAGGCTTGAATACTAGTAGAGCAAGAGGTGGAACAAAGGAAATGGCTGGATACATAATAGAATGCAGATGTGAGTGAATATGGGGGAAGTATATTGAGGAAAAGAGACATTACTGAAGAACGTCACAGAACAGTAACACTAGACGCAAATATACAATAAACATTGAGACCATGACATATATTTGATCATCGCCCAGCCCTACTCTAGGCACACTACACAGTTCTACCAACAGATGTCAGCAACAACACAGGACATAAATTAGATTCTCAGTAACTCCAAATAAATCACATTAAATGTATTCAAATAAACGATTTTTTCTGTGACGGCCACAGCACATTTTTCTTGTCTTAATTAATTAGATTTTAGTTCAAGGATTCAAGGAATTGTATTGTCATTCCATCACATGTGGTACATGAGGTGGGACGAAATTGTACTCCCACGGTCCAGTTTACACCCTGAGAGCAATTGTAAATTAGCTAAAATAAGAATAATGTAATAAAACATAAAAAAATATAAAAGAATAAGATTGGTAAACACAAAATATACAAAATACAACATTTAGGAATTCGGACGTAGCAGCACTGAAAATCTGGAGTGCAAATTCGCTGTAGCCGCATGGACGGTTAATAAAGTTACACATTAAAGTGGGATATTGAAGTGATCAGTGCCGGTTAATGAGAAAGTGTTTTTCATTTGTAATTGTCCTTGCGTGTGTTTGAGATCTCACAGCTTCAGGAATGAAGCTGTGAGCACAAGACGCTCTCCACCACACATCTGTAGAAGGAGGTGAGGACTGAGCTCCCGAGTTCCGCTCTTCTAAACCTCCTGAGGAAGTAGAGCCGCTGGTGTGCCTTCCTGACCAGAGTGGAAGTGTTGTTGCTCCAGGTGAGGTTGTTACTCAGGTCTACACCCAAGTACCTGTAGCTGTTAAGCACTTCTACCGCAGATCCTCCCATCTGCACGGGGAGGGGGGTATTCTTTCCCCTTCTGAAGTCCAAAATCATCTCCTTGGTTTTCTTTACATTAATGCAGAGGTTGTTCTCTCTGCACCAGCCCTCCAGGTGTTCTACCTCCTGCCTGTAGCTGGACTCATCACTGTTTGTGATGCATCCAATCACTGCTGTGTCGTCTACAAACTTAACAATATGACAGCCTGGATGGATAGGCGAGCAGTCATATGTGAGCTGTGTGAACAGGAGGGGGCTCAACACACAGCCCTGAGGGGAGCCAGTGCTGAGGGTGATGGTGGGGGAGGAGATGTTGTGAATCCTCACAGACAGCGGCCTGTTGGTCAGGAAGTCCTTGACCCAGTTGCAGAGGGAAGAGCTTAGTCCAAGTGAGGAGAGTTTATCAGCGTCTGAGGAATCATGTTGTTGAAGGCAGATGTGAAATCCACAAAGAGCATACGAACATATGAATCCTTCTGCTCAGTTTTTGACTATCGGTGTGAGGGCTACTGGCCGATAGTCATTCAGACTTGTCACTGCGGAGCTCTTGGGGACCGGAATGATGTTGGCGGTCTTCATGCAGGTGGGGACAGCTGCCTGGATAAGGGAGGCGTTGAAGATGTCCGCCAGCAGGTCTGAGAGCTGATCTGCACACTCTCTGAGCACCCGTCCGGGGATTTTGTCTGGGCCAGCAGCTTTTCGGGGGTTGATTGTCCTCAGCGTCCTCCTTACTTCTGCTGGAGTCACACTGAGGGGGTCTTCTGCTGGTGAAGTCATGAGTCTGGTGCTGGGGAGGGTGTCAGGGTTCTCAAACCGGGCACAGAATTTGTTGAGAACCTCAGGCAGGGAAGGATCTTTGGGGCATTGTGCCGCTTAAGATTTATAGTCTGTAATGCACTTGATGCCCTTCCACATGCTCTGTGGATCCTGGGAGGAAAAGTGTTCCTGGATTTTCAGAGCATATGCTGCTTTTTCCCTCTTAACTCCTGCAGTCAGCTTTCTTCTCGCCCTCCTGAGCTCTTGTGAGTCACCAGACCTAAACGCAGCATCCCTGGCTTTCAGCAGAGAACGCACCTCTGCATTCAGCCAGGGTTTCTGGTTCGGGTGGCAAGTCACAGTCTTGGTGGTAGTGACATCCTCCACACACTTGCTGATGTACCCCAGAAGAGCAGATGTGTAGTCCTCCAGGTCCAGCTCCACCTCGTACTCAGCAGCCTCCCTGAAAACCTGCCAGTCTGTGCAGCCGAAGCAGTCCTGCAGCACATCGTCGCCGTCATTGGTCCACACAGTGATTGTCCTCTGTGTGGGTCTGGAGCGTCGCAGCGGTGGATGGTAAGCAGGCACCAGCATGACGGAGATGTGGTCGGAGAGCCCGAGATGGGGGTGGGGGAAGGATCTGTATGCGTCTCTTAGGTTGGTGTAAACACGGTCAAGCGTGTTATTCCCACGTGTTGGAATGTTCACATGCTGTTTAAACCTCGGCAGGCAGTTCGTCAGTTTTACGTGGTTAAAATCCCCCGCTACCACGTAGAAAGCCTCCAGGAGCTTGTTCTGAAGTGAGCTGATGTTGTTATGTAGCTCCTTCTGCGCGATGTTACCATTAGCATCCGGTGCTATGTAAACAGCAAAAACGAAGACAGCCGTAAACTCTCGAGGCAGATAGTGAGGTCTGCACTTCACAGTCAGCTGTTCTGTCGCCTCGGAGCAGTAGCTGTTTTTCAACATGTAGTTTGTGCACCAACCTTTGTTGATATAGAAACACAGTCCGCCCCCGCGGGCTTTCCCGGAGAGCTGGTTGCGGTACGCTTGGAAGAGCTGCCGGCCGGCGAGTTGGAAGGCTGAGTCCGGCATGGTGTCGTTCAGCCAGGTTTCTGTAAGACAAATCACCGCGCAGTTCCTCATCTCCTCAGAAACACTGATCCTCAGCCGCAGCAGGTCCAGCTTGTTGTCCAAAGAGCGGATGTTGGACAGGAAAAGTGACGTAATCGGGGGTCGGTTAGCATTAGCCTTTAGCCCAGCCAGCAAACCGCTGCGCTTCCCCCTCTTCTGCTGCCGCTTGCATTTTCTCCGGCAGCCCTTTGTCTGCAGCACTCTGCTCCCCCACGCCGAAGTCCGGGGGAGCTGTAGTCTGCCCAGCGTTGCTCGGATCTTATTGTCCAGATTTTTACTGACCGAACTATCCTTAATCCTACAAAGTTCAGTCCTGCCATAACTCATACGCATGAGGCGTGTGAATTTGGGCTCGGAACCGACGTAAAAACAACCGCTGTAGAAAGTGCCTGGCTTTAGTACAGTCATGTTCTAGGTCATCTTCAATGAATGATAGTTCTCCCCTTTTTTTATGTTACTGACTCAGAAAGTTGGTTTTTATTCAATTTAGAGAACACAAACATATATCAAATAAATTCTTTGCTACTTGTTTCCAGCAGCCTCTCAAACTCTAACATTATTTACTGTATTCTGAAACATTAACCTTAAGTTTTCATATATTGTCTGTTAGTTTCACTAAATTAAAAACATTATTTTCTGTAATGAAACACAAAAACATCTTAAGGCTGTTATTTAGGACAAAGACGTGAAACATACAAATGCTTGATGTCTTTCAGGTTTATTTATTAGACATCCTCAATAAATATAGCACCATTTCAGGGATGACATGTTGAAACAGAAGATGCTTCCAGGTTGGGAATTCAAGAATAGTCTGGATGATACAAAGTTCTGTTTTTAAGGATCGTTCTGTCCTCGACTCTGCATAGGACTCAAAAGTTCTGATCCAAACAGTCTTCAGCCTCTAAATACAAACGACACACGCAAGCAGTGAGATTAACTCGGAGAGATGTCTGCATTAAAACATTGACAGTTTCTCTAAAACACTTTATTTTTAACATTTTAATTTTATTCCTCTATGGAAGCTACAACATCCCAACATTGAATACCTTCAACAGAACTAAAAGCGTCTTTATTTAAAGCACATAAGAAAGTCTTAGTGTTTTTTTTATAAAAATCCAAATATGGACGCCCTTTAATAGTACTGACGGTAATATATTTATTATTCCTGTAGTTACAGTAAACCCTTCTTGCTGTTAGCTTATAATTCAACAATTATCAGAGAGAATAAACCGGCATCAACAGCATCGTTTCTAAAATACACTATAATGAAAATCAATCTCATTCATACAGTTTCCTGCCGTCAGGATTTAATCTCGTCTCCTTATGTTTTGAGGATGGCGGCTGAGATTCTGATCCTCGCTCTACTTCCTCCTGAAGTTCCCGAGCTGGACGCCTCGCCGACTGGCCACACAACGGAAGGTCGCCGGTTGGATGCTCCAGTATTTAACGGGGTTGGCGAACAGGCTGATGGCGGCGTACGGGTTCTTCTTCTCGGTGGGAGATAGGGGGCAGAAGTCGTTGTAACCCACGTTGTGGATTTTGTTGCCATGAAGAAAAATCACCTGTGGAGACGGGAAGACCTTTTATTCAACCAGATGTTATTTGATCGTACCTGGTTAAAACTCTGGAAACCAAACCATAAACCTGTGCTTGATCTTGAGGGTAATTCGGGCTCACCAGTAGTTTCTAATGATGCAAGCGGGTTTGTTTCAGTTTAACAGATAGTTTAACAAACGAGGGTTTAAAATTAAAGAGCTGCAGGTTCCTTGATAGATGTTAGTTAAAAGTAAAAAAAAAAGAAAAAGTGGGATAAAATAGGATAGTTGAAATTTCTTTCCATCAAATCATTGACTTTGACAACATTCTTCCTCCTGAGCAACGACGTGGTGACAGAGAGGAGAAACCACTTCGATTTAACAGGAAGAAATTGTCAGCAGAACCAGAACCACACCCAACCGTATAATGTATAAAAAAATAGTTTTATGATTTGTTTTTCTAATTTTAAAAGCTTTTTAATTTACAATAATTTAATTAGGAGGAGAAAAAGTTGACTTGGGTCAGAGGTCAGAATGTTTTAGTTTGATGACGGAAGGAAAATACATCCTAATGTTTCCTCATGCAGCCAACTGGGGGCGCCATGGGCTTTCATAAAGGACGATGCAAGTTTTAGTTTAAATGACTTTAGCACGATTTTTTGAATTTCTTTTTAATAACCTGTTAAACAATATTTTTGCATATTCAAGGTTAGGGATGAATGTACATATTTGACTCAATTTCTTAAAAGCCCAAAGATTTTCAGTATTTATTTATAATCTTCAGGCAGAAACTCTTGAACTATAAAATTAAAGAAACTACTTTGACTTTCTTTGATTGTGGTCCATATTTGGTGCGCCTGGCTCTCACCTGGAGTTGCCTCATCGCGCTTAGGCCCGCTGGGACTTTTTTCAGGCGGTTGTGGTCCAGATGGATCTCCCGGATGTTGGGGATGCTGGCCAGACTGCCGTTTTCCACAGACCGGATCTGGTTGTAGCCCAGTCCCAACCTGCAGCAGCGATTGGAGAAACGTCAATGGTTGCAATGATGTAGGAAGCAACAATCGGCGGTTTAGTTTCCGATGAGTCAGCAGGACTGCTTTTTTTTATTTTTTTATCTACTATTGGAATCCTGTTATCTTTCCTAATTAAACACAATTTTATTAAAATTGAGTTTATAATATAAAGGAAAACCATAAAACCTTTACACAAAGAGGATGAATTCATTATCTTCTATGATAGGTTGATATCTGTTGAAAATTATATTAAAAGTATAAGAGAGGATCTTCAGCCCATTCTCATTTTCGCCACACTGCGCATGCGCCTCCTCATCTCCAGTAACGCCCCCTGATATCGGGAGCGTGCAAGTCTTTTTGTCTCAGCGACTTCGAACATTGTTTTTCTCTTGAGAGCTTCCATTTTCACTGCCGTACGGGGAGAATCTCTCTTCAATGTTGAATGATGCGTCTTCTCCGTCCCGTTTTACTTCCTAAACAACAATCTGCGCATGCGCAAATTCAAACATGACCGCTCGTTGTACGGGTCGGGTGGGTGGGGACATTAATGATGTACGTCATCGCGTAAAGTTTATTTCCACATTGACAGTCAGTTATTTTTCACCACCGGTCGTTTTTGATTGGCTGTCATTTTTTATGGGATTTTCCATGGAAATTTTTCTATTGAAAAGATCCTCTCCTATACCTTTAAATTGCCTTATAATAAAAACATCAAAACCCTTCATAATTTAATTGGATTAGATTGGATTTTTTTTATTTTTTAATAATTTTTCTAAAAGAAATTAAATAAGAACTGCCTAATTTATTCGGTTAATGTCAATTTAATTAGATATTTTGTTTCAAGTAAAATAACTAAATATCAGTTTTAAATTAATCCTACAAGCAGTAAATGCATAGATTGCTTCTAAAGTAAACAAACGATTGTTGGCGAGAGCTTTGATTGTTTGCACCTCTGAAGGTTTTTATATCTCCTGAAGTCTTCCACCTCCACCTTGGAGATCTTGTTGTAGTCCAGACTCAGCTCAGTGATAGAGGACGGGAGGTCTGGGAGGAAAATCACAACGAACAGGATCATCAGTCGATGCTTCTCCTGATTAAAAGGTTTATATGAAAGCTTATGATGATGAGAGAAGATCCGTTGGCTGGGTTTCAGCTCCAATCTGACCTTTAGGCACCGCGGTCAGTTTGGCCTCGGCTATCCCGACGTAAAGCGTGGATAGACCGTCGAAGGCTCCCAGCTCGATCCCGCTGTTGGACAGAGGGTTTGCTCCCAGCTCTACGTGGATGAACACCGAACATCTGGTTTCAGTACAGCTCATTCGTCAGCATGATGGAGAACATAGACGGCTAATTACAGTATGATGGAAATCTCATCGGTTGCTCGGAGAGTTCTGCTCAAATTTGTTTAAACAAGCCGTAAATATAATAAATCATTAAGATTCATGGTGGGAGAAAATGAGGGAAGGTTACTCCATCGATCTGCTGATGGAAAGGAGCGACAATAAAAACTTTATCACCATAAACTGATGTAATTATTTGGATATTTAGCTCCTTTTAAATAAAGCCAGTTTATCAGATGAGGTTTTCCACTCATTTCTTGTATCCAATGGGATTAGGCCTGAGTTTGAGCAGCTGTGTCTCCAGGAAGCTGCAAGTTCTCCTATCTGGAGCTCAGACTAACTCTGGTTCTGTCCAGTTGAAGGAACCAGTCAGGTTTTATCCTGGTGTAATCTAATCCAGTAGAGATTATTCTCTGTGTTTTCTCTGCTTTTTTCCCTTTTTGTGGAACAGCATAAAATAACCCGACTGCTGAGGTTCATTAAACCGTGGTCGAGCCATTTGTATTGCTTTCTGTTTTCAACCAAGTTGCTTCGTTCAAAAATTGTATCTATATAACATAGAAGCACAGATTCTAGATTTGAGAAGGTACTGGTGGAGAAATCTGAGGATGAATCAGGAGATGGAAATACAGATCAGAGTCTGAAGGGATTAATCATCTATCAGTTTTCCCAGTTGTCACCTTCAGTATTGAGGTTTAGATCATATTATCGGATAGTAGGTCTTGATTTAGAGTTTTAAGTATCTAAATGGACCTGCTGATTCTCCACACTGAAACGAGGTTGCCAGCATGGCTTTATTTAACTCTGATGAAAGTTTCTGATACGTCCAGGAGGTTCTGGAGAACCTCAACAACTCATTGGTTGGATCTTTCATAGCACAACAAAAAAAAAAGATAATTCTCAAAGGAACCAATAAATACTTCAATTCAACTTGGATGAATGGAGCCGTTGTTGGTTGATTGGATAGATGTTTATCATCTAAGTATTTGGACTGCCTTGTTGCTAAAATGTACTTTACAAATAAACATGGGTTGTGTAAAGGATGAATAGTTGGATGGTTTCATTTTGCCGGCTGTTTAGTTAGATGTCATAGACGGATGTTTGCATGATTGCTCAATGTTGGTTTCTTTGGAGAGATGGTTGGTTGGATGGATGGATGCATGCTGGGGTTTTGGGAACTCACCCAAGACGTGGAGCTTCCTCAGGCCTTTAAAGGCCTCCTTCTGGATCCTGTTGATGTTGTTCTCGTGGAAGCGCAGCTCGATGACGTTGGGAGGCAGGTTGGCCGGGATCTCGGTCAGCAGGTTGTAGGACAGGTAGAGCAGCCGGAGGTGGTCCATGTTCCTGAAGGCTCTGGGGTGAATCTTGGAGATCTTGTTGTTGATCAGAAACAGACCCTGATGGTGGAAGCAGAGAAGTTCTAATTCTATAGGAGTGGAATATTTTTTTTTTATGTCCAAACTGTCAGTTTGCCGTTTTTTATTTTGGCCAGGATCAAAACCAAAAGTGTTTTTCACAGAATGAGATGTTGGTTCTGCCATAGATGATCAGCCAGTCTCTGCTTTAAGAAATTAAAGTATCAAGCGATGTTTCCATCCAATCATCATTAGAATTTTGGTCAACCTTTCAAAATGGTGTTTAATCCTGACTTTTATAATAATATCATCACAGCCTGATCATCTTTAAATAAATACAAACACTCAAATCTGTTTTAGGTTTTTCTACCATGATCCCAAAATCGTTCAATTCCCTTTAATCTTCCCTCTGTAGCCGTTTCCCCTAATCGTTAGTCTGGCTTACATAAAGGCTGTGGAGGCCTTTAAAGTCGTCCTCCTTGATTTCAGTGATGTCATTGTTCTGCAGGTCAATCATCACCGTGTCTTCGGGAATCTTCTCAGGGGCAGAAATCAAACCTGTCGGCACAAAAACAACCTCCAGGTCAGACAGGAGAGAACCAGAACATTGTTAAAATTAAAATTACCCAGAAAAGATTTTAAATTTTTATTTCTGATTTTAGAGTTAAGAACAAACTACATAAAAATTAAAAACATCTCCTGTTTGGTTTTGTTGGAGCAACAGTCGGTTCTTGTGTAGAGGAGAGAACTGCCTGTTTCATAAACACATGCTAAACGTTTCTGTGTAGAACTCTGCGCTCGGTCTGTTGGGCAACTTTAAAACCCCCGAACAACCAGTGGTAACTCCTAGTTATGACTATAGTTGGCCATTTAGGGAAAGTTGGGATTCTCTGTGCAGTTGCAGAGATAGAGACTGAAAGACAAACTGAAACAAAGGCATTGTACTTGGATTAGACTAAGCTTAAAAGCTTGTCAAACTTTAATTTCTCAGACTCTTTTAATGGTTTGGCCAGATTTCAGCAGCTGTTTATCCTTGTCATCCATATATGGGAACATTTATTTCATTTCTGGAGGTTTGCAGCTGGTGCAGACTGTAGACAAAAACTGTAGACAGCAGCGTCGTGTTTGCTCTAACCCTGATCAGAGCATTGCACCACTCCAGGAGAACAACGGCAGTGAGCCGGACAGTCCTCATCATCATCATCATCGTCGTCGTCGTTGTCGTCATCATCGTCATCGTCATCATCATCCCAGTCGGCCATCATGATGTCGTTGCTCTTCATGAGCTCCATGACGTTCACCGGTCGGTAGGGTTTGGCGTGGCCGAGAGTCAGAAGGCACAGCAGGAGGAGGAACCGCATGGTTTAATCTGATATGGCTGGAGGAGCAACAGTCACCACCAAGGGGAGCTGCAGGGGTAGAGAGGTCAAGTTAGCTTTCACACGACAGGATGCATCACAACCTCAGGTGTAAAAGGTCTAGAATCTCTCAATCTGTCTAATAAATAATTTGTCATAGAAATATTTATATACCTGAAACGGAATTATTATACACACAAACAGGTTATTTATTAATAGTTTATATTTCCTAAAGTTAAACTGTCACTATTACTTAAAAAATACCTAAAATGACTTTTAGCTCCGCCCCCTCTCAATCTTAAATGTAAAGCTGAAAAAAAGATTAAAAACATTTATGAATTACCAAATCATAGGAATGCAAAGTACCTAATTACTAAAACAACTGTGTGCGTTAACATACAGTGGGTTCCATTTTTAATGATGACTAACATTTAATCATATATACTTTAGTTACTGATTTAAAAAAAAAACTAATTTTAGATACATTATTTACCAAAATATCTCCACATGTATTTAAATGATAACAAATAGAATATTACCTATGCTAAAACCTTGTTGTTACTGTTTCATTTATTAAAACATAAAAAGGACAATGTTCAGACTATTTATAGGAGAAATGCTGTAAAGATCCTTCATATATTAATTTAAAATAGATGTTTTCCAAATTGGTGCCAAACCGAAACCAATTTTAAATCTTTTTCTGTTATTTGTGTTTTCCTTTATCACAACTTTAGTTTGTCAAGTTTTATTTAAACTCTTTGACCATTTGGATGTTCTTTGCAGACAGTAGACGCAGACAGATTTTTCAATCACAATCTCAGTTCTGGCCTCCAGATCTGCTTGGAGCCAAAACACACAAAGATAATCGGTATCCAGTTTAGGATTCTGTGTAAACCATTGGTGGTCCAAGCTGATGCAGAACCGACAAACAGGGGAACAGTCCGTTTGATCACGACCAAATCAGAAGCCAGTGTCGGCCCCGTTTTATTTCATCATTTGTGTGAAGTGTTCATAAAACCCAGCGTGTTCATTTTTTTTGATCTCCTACATCACATTGAAATTGTATAAATTCCTAAAAAGTTTAAGTAAATATGTGGAAATCCTGTAGTCTGAGGAACAATGGAGATAAACATGGTGGTCGGCTGAGTCAGCCACGCCGCATA
Organism: Orestias chungarensis; assembly: GCA_032876305.1. NCBI lineage: Eukaryota > Metazoa > Chordata > Actinopteri > Cyprinodontiformes > Cyprinodontidae > Orestias > Orestias chungarensis. Next base: position 29,245 of record JAVLVB010000710.1, on the reverse strand, counting down.
AACAGAGGAGACGGACGACTGGAGGGAAAAGATAAATAAAAACAATGTGTGGATTCTGCCTGTAGCTGTTTGACATGAGGCTGCTGAGTTTTCACCTGCCCTGCTGTTCACTTATTCACCTGGCGGCTTCTAAATGGGCCCACATTCAACCTTAATCCTAACCCTCCCTCAGGTTCAGATTAGCCTCTACAGACGTCTTACTTCAAACTACAGCTGGAACTGGGTGGAACATATTCACACATGTTTGTCATTGAACGTTTTGAATGAGAGGCTAAACTAGCTGAATGTTACCAAGGCTTGTCTTGATTTTTCTACGTCTTATTGAGCATTAGTTTGATCCTAACCTGCAATAGAAAAAACTGGACAAGCCATTTATTTGCCTGTTTGTGGGGATATACTAAAAACTAAAAAAATTAAAGTTGTTACGAATATAGAATACAGTGTCGAGGTTTTTAAAAAATTCAGACTTTTCTTTTGGATACTCAACAGAAGTCATTTAAATAGTTTTCTTTTAGTGACTAGTGGCTTATAGAGTTTTTATGAAGCTGTAAAAATTGAGATAGTTGTTGCAGAAGGTCATGCGTGATTCCTGAATGTGCACAAAAGCTGCTGGATGAGCCGAAGTCTGCAGGAAAGTACAGCAACTATTGGCGCCTCGGAGGAGAAGCTCCGATTTACAGACTAAACATCAGTTTTTCTCTCCTACCCGACAGAAACACAATCCCTCCCCTGATGTCGGCTGAGATTAAGAACCAACTTTACTCCATATGAATGACGTGATCCATACAATCACCTCTGATGTTTTCTCACCTTTACATTGAGTTTAGATCTGTTAAAATTAACTTTCCTACATTTTTATTTCTTTGAGTTATGATTAATCTTAACTATGTAAACCTAGTATGGTAAAAAACTGCAAGCTTGAATCTTTTTGTTTGATTTGTATTCACTACTAACGTTTGAAACATGGAGGGAGTTCAGCTACTGCACTGATTTCATTACTTCTTGTTTTAAAAAGATTAAGATGACCTTTCTCTTATTGTCCATCAATCGTGACGCTGCAGAACAATTCCCATAATACTCTGGTTGATCGATCGCCCAAGGATCATTTGCACCCATTTGATGTTTTCTTGTCAACTTCTTGGTTTCCTTGCTCCGTCTCACATGGGAATTTTATTGTGTTATTTCAAAGTTGGAAGACGGGAGCCATTTATAATCCCGACTGACTGTAAAGGATAAACCAGCCCTTTCCTTTCACTGATCAACTTTTAAGGCAGAAAACAGTAGCAGGTTAACGTTACCTGGTCTGTATTGCTGGTATGGTTCTAACATAACCAGATCAGGATCCAAGTAAGGTGTCTGGCTCTTTGCAACAGTTGATTAGGTTAAAGTAAGGTTGTCTAAATGTCAGAGAGAAACTTTGATCAAATCAACCATTTATTCAGTACTGACTCAAAAACTTGAACTGATTGGCAATGATCTCCTTTTTTTCTTAACGCCACTTTTTTTGATAAAAAAGTTTCTCACTGAAGATGGTTGTTGGGATTTGGGGCTGAATGAACTTGATCAAGTTAAACCTACAGTAACTAAAGTAGTTTTTTCCTAGGCAGTAAATCCTGCTGCTGAATCACATCCTCTTGATGAGTCCATAACTGCAGGATGAGTCCTGCTGCAGCCAATCATCTTTTTTTTAAAGTTTTTGCTGACAAAATCTCGTAAAGCATGAATTGGCATATTAAAAGCTTAAATCCAAACACATGTCTCTGTTTGTATGCACATTTGCTATTATTCTGCTGTGTCTTTGGGAGGAACAAATGAACCAGAATAAGGTTATCCAAATTAACAGAATCTATGAAAATGTTAATACTAATGTTCACAGAGGCTCTACTTTTAATCTGGCTAAGTTTAAGCTGTTTCAAAAATAGATGGGGCTAAAATGTCAGTTTTTATCACAGGAAGACTAAAAAAATGAATCTTTTGTGTCATTGTCATTATTATTTCTGTCATCCCTCAAAATGCAGAGATAGCTGTTGGCCCTGGCTATTTTCTCTGCTTTCTGACAAACAGCCTCTCAGCTTTAGCATAAGCTCCAGCTCTCCTCAGGGCTGTGTGATGGGCCCCTTTGCTCTTCACCCTGTATACACATGATTATAAAATAACCCGTCATTACATGCGATATTACATTTGCAGATCATGCAGCTTGGGTTGGACTGTTCTCTGAAAGAGATTAACCTGCATACAAAGACAAAGTGAAGCAGCTATCGTGCATGGCCAGTCGCTTGCTTTTGAATATGACAAAGACCAAACAGCTTGTTGTGGACGTTAGGGAAAGGAAATCTCACATCCAAGTAGTATGCTATAGGGATTTTGTGGAGACGACATTGAAACGTCTGTCACAATTTTTCAGGTTAATTGTTTTTGACTTTAGACCAGAAAACAAAATCTGGTAACTAAGCAGTACAACTGTATGTGGATCATTCCTTCTTGGTGAATGTTTGGCCAAATTCAATTAACCGCTGAATCTTGTCCTGTTTAGTACCAAAAAAAAGAGCATGTGTTATAAAAGAAACATTTTAGAGGTGTTGAATGAGGAGGTTAGGAATGGCAGAAACGTTTGTTAGAGTTGTTGCATTCAAGAGCTGTGAGACAGTAGTGAGGTGTGCTGTGAGAGTGACAGAGGAGTTCAAGATGTAGGTGTGTGAAAAGGACAGCGTCTCTAGTGGAACACTGGCGTCTTAAGAAGTCAAGGAGGTAGTCTCTCTGGACTTTAGGTAGTCACGGTCAACGGACAAGAGTGAGGATCAATTTGGAAAAGAGAAGAAGATAATTTATCGAATACTCGGGTTGTGGACCACATATAACATATAACCAGAAATGCAACAGAACACAAGGAGTGTATGATGGCGTCTAAAGGAAAAGCAGACAGAGACCGAAAGGCAGTGGAGACAACTGCGAACTAGAAGACTCAGAGGAAACTGGAGAACAATGAGAGACGGAAAGAAGGAAAGGACGGAACATAATGGGAGAACGTGAGTAGTGGGCAGAAGGAGAAAGCGGGCTTAAATGCTGGGAGGGTGAATAGCAGAACAGATGGATATGATATAAGTACAGAACAGTTGCAGCTGTGTGTAATCGGGGGCAAGTAGACTAAGGGTGAGAGAGAGAGAAAAACTCAAACAGTGAGAACTTGACAAGGTAGTATCTGAAATATAAGGATTTCAGCAAGAGTGAAAGAAAAGTTGTACAACACAGTAGAGGGACCAGCGATGCTGATTTGTTTAAAGGCAGCCAATGAGGAAAACGCAGGAGGCAGAGGTCAAGATGGGAAGAATCCACTTAAGGATTGATGAGGATGGACTGGTTCAGGAATTAGGACATTAAAGGAACGGCTCAGGTTAGATGCTTAGAGCCGTAGAGGCCAGACTAAGATGGTTAGGAGATGTAAAAAGGTGAGACGATGATTATATCTGTAGATGGATGCTGAGGATGGAATTACAGGAAGAGGAGATTAATTCAGCTGGTGGGTAGTTGGAGGTTGTAGCCGAGCTTATTAAATAGAGAAAGATGATTCGTTGTGGTCATCGCAGAAAGGAAGAACCCAAAGGGAGGAGAACTTTCCAACAGAAGAGAATATTTTTATTCTCAGCCATGTTTTAATCACTCTTAAACCAACCACAAAAATCTAGTTTAATTGAGTGAAATGCCCCACTTGGTTTTGGGTTAGGGAAAAATCTGGTCTCTGAAAGCGCAAACCCACCCCCACCCCAGAGGACACTTTATTACAGTACGTCTGGGTTTTGACAGAAACATTCGGCAGTGACCGTACAAACGATGGTTTCTAAGCTTGATTGCTGGTTTTGTCTGATGTATCAGAGTCAGTCCAGCAGCAGATAGCTTTCTTAGGAGCCGAATAATTCAGCGGCAGCCCAGAAAGTTGCAACAAGTTTTTATTTTGGCAGAACGAAGAAATCACGCTGAAGTGGGAGGGAGAGAAAGAAGGTCCTCTGACTAAGAGCTCAAAATCTAAAGCTGATTACGTCAATAATTATAAAAGATAATAAAGAAAACATCAGAGGTTCTGCTCAGCAGTCAGTTTTATCATCAGCACCAAAAACAAAGGCTTTAGCTCAGATTTCAAATATTTAAGTTCAAAGTTCTGAAGGATCACGTTCCTCCATGAAGGAAGCTTGAAGGGAAATTGAGTTTCGGCACCATGGTAAATAACTATCCAGTTCTCACCTTTTTATCGGCACCATGAGGGGATTTATCCACCATCAGATGGAGGTCGGCTCGCATGGTTACGTTTCTCTGCCAGCGCTGATGGATTCAGAGGCCCCCCCCCCTCTTAAAAGTGCAAACGCGCCACAAATATGTGTGGTGGTTGAGGGTTCTGCTTCGACAGCAAATCCTGCTCAGACGACCCCCCCCTCCTCCGTTGTGCCTCTCCCTCCCCCCGGACCCATTTATCACGAAGATGATGGCTTTTCTTTATAACTTGGCACAAGTAATTACGCTGGAAGCATATTTTCCAGCTGCTTGTTTTATTTTCACTGCATTAAAAACCAATAAGGTCCATAACTTATCTCCATTCAGACGAGCTCAGATGAATTATGTCTTCATCTTTTAGCATCCAGAACAGAAGCTTTCAGCTCTACTGGATCCAGTTTTAGTTTTACTTCCCTTTTTTCTGCACTTTGTCTTTTAAACTAAGCCTGATGGAAGAGTTTCTTGTGCCCAAAGATTTGAACCATCAGACCAGCATATAGCCTAATTATTTACAACATCCTGAATAGTTGTGATAATCGGTCAGCATTGATAAAAGTAAATTCCAGTTTTCTGGAAATATTCTGTCTGATTGCTCAGACTGCAAACGAAACAAGATCAAAACTTTGCTCTCCAGTTCTGACTTACTCTAAAATATTAGCAGATGTTTAGAGGCACCTCAAGCAGGAAGATGCTCAGTGTCTCATCCTAGCAGGCAGGTCTGCAGGGTGTGTCCTACCTCAGGTTTGTCCGGGTTCGATTCCAGGCTGTGGACAGATGAGCAGCCGCGGCTGGAAGCGATGGTTCTCACTCACTACAGTCCCAGTGACTGAAGAACAGCATCAGCCTCTTTCCGCTGCAGACCTAAAAAAAAACACCCCCACAGCAGAAAACCTCAGCTGTTCGGTTAGGAGCTCCTGGCTCTGAGTCAGAACGTCTCAGGGACCGGGTGGGGTATGGTTGGGGGGTGCATGTAGGGACCTCAGTCATGTGCTTTTTATCAGAAGCTTTGAGGTGATGCCAGGAAACTCCTGCATGCTCAGGGTTTTTAAGACCAGCTGGGAGGTCAGTTGCCTCCATGACAGCTTCAGTGTTTTACATTCATATGAGTGGAGCTAACTATGAGACATGGCAGCAGTCAACTGGTGGATGCCTTCTACAAGAAGGCAGCAACACCTTCTACTGTTTACATTTGGTGACGACAGAACTGGTTCAGGTCTTTGGCTTCAGTCTTCTTTCAATTGTTGTTACACATAATAAGCAGCTAAGAGAGATGAATGGACAATTGAGTTGAGTCTAAGACTCCTGGGATGCGTCCAACTTTTGATGTTTTGAACCAATTTCCTTGCATGACACACTGGATCCACTTAGAGGGTCTGACTTATTATGTAATGATATATTTATGTGAAAGTATGCCGGTCTGCTGCTTGAACAAGCTCTACGTAAAAGCATTCAGTTTTTAACTGTTTCTATACTTCTGAGCTTAGACTATTGGAAAGGTTAACAGTTGGTTTAAAAGCTTTATTGTTAACTTACTTTAAAATGTGGCAACATTCGCATTTATGAGCACTAGAAAGCCTTTGTAATAAACTTCATTACGATAGTGATATTATATTATCGCTCAGTTTAAGTTTAAATTTCTATGCTTTAGTCAATATTTTTCCTAAAGCGCCTGTGGTTTGATTTTTGTTTTTGTTTCAAATTGCTGCTTAACTCCAACTACCTGTCAAAGGGAATCGCATTGTTTCATTAATTTCAACATTTCCAATTGGTGCCTACCATTGAAGGTAGTTGGATGTTTACTGTCTTATCTATTCTCTGTGTTGCTGAGATTTTCTGCTAATTCAGCAAAGCCCATCTCAGTCTGTTGGAGACGGTTGGACAAATGTACATTTTGTGTCTGTCTTGATGGCCTCCTCTCTTCCTCTGCTCCACTAGCATGTGTTGTTTCGCAGGGCGCAGTTCTGGACATTCTCCTCTTCATGTTTTACTTCCTCCCTCTCTGCTCTGTTTTTAAGAAATAAGGGGTTTCTTTTCATTGTTATGCAGATGACACACAAGTTTATGTCCCACTAAATAAAACTGACTCTTTTCTTCGGTCCATGTTGTATGCTTGGAAAAGTTGAAAGCCTGGATGTTCCCAAATAACCTAAAAACTTATGAGGAGAAGACAGAAGTGGTGATTTTTGGTAGTTTTAGGGAAGACTCACTGATTAATGTTGGCTCCTTGTCCCAGTACCTCAAGCCTGTAATTACAAATTTAGGGGTCGAAATGGATGCTAGTTTTAAGTTGGAAACTCAAATTAGAGCTTTTGTAAAATCCAGCTATTTCCACTTAAGGCAGATAGCAAGAGTAAAGTCTATCCTTTCCGAAGAGGATCTTGAAAACGTAATCCATACCTTTGTAGCCACTCGGCTAGATTTCTGCAATGCACTTTAAAGAGGGTACAGAATGCTGTTGCCTTTCTCTTAAAAGACTAGAAAACCTCTAGTCTTGAACCTCTAGAGGTTTTCTAGCCTAGTGTTCTCAACGTCACGGTCTCTTCTGGATGTTCTTTGATAATCTGGATGTTCTTACATCAGGTCAAGATGTCGGCGTGAACAGACGCATTGGCTCACGGCTCTCTCTTTCTTCCAATCTCATTTTACTTCAAATCAATAAAAGGCATTCTGTTCTATTATTTGTGTTTTTCTGTGTTTATTCTTTGTTATTTGATTACATTTAGTTCTAGTACTCATCCTGTTCAGTTTCAATGCGTTCTACATTTATCTCCAATTTAACCATTTAGTGTTGATCGACTTTCATCTATTATTTATTCTTCCCGTCTGTTGCCCTGTTGTCTCTCTCAGAGGAAAATGTACAGAGGAAAATGTTATGATTTGACTGGTTCTCCTGAATGTGCCAGCATGCGGCCTCAGAACCACATTTTCTCTTGACTCATTCGGTTTCTGTCATCCTGGCTCCGGGTCGTCTCAGAGGCCTGAATTGCTAATCTGGGAACAGGATTGTCCTGCTTTGATTTGCTGGAGGTCCAGACGATGATGGAGAACGTCCTAGCAGTTCTGGTCTGAACTCCCGGTTCTACAGGGTCTGCTGATTTTCTCTAGGTAGAGCACCGGCTGGTTTAAACCGGTTTAACATGTTCTATCAGAGTAAAACACTTCATACTACATGATTTACTCTCTTTCTCAATAAAATGATAAACCAGATCTTTGTTAGGGATGCAGAAAATGTGAAAATTTCCGGTCTCTTCTGGTCAACGTTGCTTTTAGATCAATAAAGTTTCTACATGAGTTCGGGACTTTGGCGGGACTTTCTGTGTTGATCTACTGTTTTTGTTTTACTCCATCATGGTCCAACATCTTCACTCTCTTCTGTTCTTCCTCCAGCTCTCCTCTGCTAACCTCGGTCCTGTCACCGTCTTGTTTCTAGATAGAAGAGTCTTTCTCTTTTAGCAGATTTTTCAAAATGTGTTCTTCTCTGGAGGATGATGTACTTCAGATGGTTTAGAGATGACCTTTGACCCTTCCCAGGTTGAACAACAACAACAGCTGATCCTCTAAGGTTATTGCTGATGTCTTTCCATCTTTGTCTTGTGTTAGCGCGTGTATCCCCCAGAGCGGTAAAGAAAGCGAAGCTCGTCGCTGTTTAAGCAGCTAGAGTTACTGCCTCCGTCTCCATCTTGTTCTCCGAAGAGAAACAAAAATGAAGCGGACAAGTTCTGACAGCGAGTGTTTCCTCTTCTGTTGAATCGTTTAACTCGCCTGCTGAACATGTTCTGACCCGATCTTTAAATGTCATTAAAATCTGTTTTTCATGAAGCCTAAAGATCCACCACAACCCCACACTTCCACCCTGTTTTAGCTTTTAAAGAAGAAAATGCTGGAAGAGAGCTAAAAACACAAAGCTGCTGAGGTTGTTAGGAAATAATGTGCTCTGGTCCCGCTGCAGAGAAATTCTTTCCATTTCTTTATTAGTAGTTTACAGCCTCCAGGGAAGGAGTTCTTTTCATTTTACAGTTTTACATTTTACCAAAGGCCACGTGTGTTTGGTTTCTGGAGGAGTTCAGTCATCGTCTGACAGCCAAAGGTGGTCCATGTGACCCAGCAGAACAACTTACCGAATCCAGAACGTCAGCAATAATCAGAACTTTTGAAGGTCAGAAAAAGCTCCTCCTGCCAGAAGGCAGCTCACATCTAGTCATGTTGTTCATCAGGAGGAGAGTCTGATTGAGCGTCCGTTGGTCTTTTGGCCGATTCAAACCTTTAAACGCCTGTTATTGCCTGCTTCTGTGGATCCTCTGCATGGTTTTCTGAGGTTTCAGCACCACACTGGAGGCGGAGCCTAAACATGAGAAGGCTGATGGAGACACCTTCATGGGATCAATGTAGTTGTTTTCCATCCTTAACGCCACCAGGGCCGTCTCCTCATGGTGCTCCGGGTCACAGATCACTTCTTCAGGGATGCTCCTGGAAGTTTAACAGAGAAATTTCAGTTTTTAACCTGAAAGCAGAGATTTTCCTGTACGAATGCGTATGTTCTACTGTTTCCTCAACTTTACTCATCGCACTTTGTCTGCTTACTTGCTTCGGATTTCCCACAAAGAAAGTAAAAATGTCTATTATTTTTCTTGCCATCACTTCATCCCTACATTCACACCTTGGCTTTTTAAAAATTCTTACAAGCAATAACTCTGAACCTTTCTGTAATTTAGAGACTTAGATGTATGAAACATTATTGATGGGGTCGCATCCTAATTTAAAAGATAAAGAAATATTTGCAGTAACTCAAAGTACATGCTAATAAATAACATGACATAAATGTATTGAAAAAGAAAGAAAAACTAGTAGAGAAAAATGTTTTATTAAACTATAAATATAAATGATTAAACAAATAATTTTTATATTCACCTTTCAATTTAGGTGGAGCTTCAGAGGTTAATATAATTTACATTATAGAGGCTGACACTAGAAGCTACCAAAGGTTAAAAAGGAATAGCAGTCCAGAGGAATAACAGAGTACAATTAGGAGGATCGTTCTCCTGTGGTCCTGAACATGATCAGCCATCAAACACTTTTAGCTGGAGAAAGCTGGAAGCTCGCTCAGGTTACCGTCGGCTTCTGATGCATTTAAATGATATCCCGCACTCAACTAAGGGTGGACAAATATGCCTTTCTTCTTGTAAAATTGGGAGTAAGATTGTTGATTCCAAAAAGTGGGCAGAAATTATAAAATCACACTTCTTTATGTAACTGGTGTCCTAAACAATGCTTGTTTGTTCTTATTGCTTTTATCGTTATCAGCTCCACAAAAGCAGCACCAGCACAAATAATAATAATAATCGTTGTTTCTTTTAGTTTTCTTTCTGTATGTTTATTTTAGACAATTCAGAAATTATAGGCTATCATTGTTTTGGGTCTGTGCCACTGCAGCTGTAGTAATAAACTACATTACTAAAGACTCTAACCACAAGAGTAGATAAATCAGTCACATTTTTAAATATTTTTTCTGATTTCCTTTTTTCTGATACTTCGTTTTCCAGAATAGAATTCAGCACAAGAACTGCGACATTACTTTTATTTTTCATGCATCACAGCTTCTCCTACACTTTGTGTAAGGTCCTATATGTAATCATATCAACATCCACTCATGATCATGATCTGAAACCCGATCTTTGCTCCAGAAATTATGTGCTTGCTTCCAAACTATCTCAAGTTTAAATCTTGTAACATTGAAGCTTCTTTGTTCTGTATCATCAGAAGAGGTTTGAGATTCTGAGGTTCGGCTGCTTTCTGCGAACTGCCTGGTCCTTAGTCCGAGTCTCTCCCGATTGAACTTGTTCTAGTCCAGAAGGAGATAGTTATATACTGGAACTCTATTAAAAACCCTTCTGGGAGGAACTGTAGCTACTGTGGAGTTTGTTGCTGTTGGAGGATAAAGATCTCACTACTGGCATGTGGTAGAGTTTAGAGAAGAGTTTTAGAAACATGAGAGTTTTAGAGAAAAGTCAGCGACCATGTAGTTATTTTCCTCTCTGGGTGATGAGGTGAGACACTCAGGTGGAAACTTAAATCAGCTTATTTTGTTTCCGGTTGTCAAGGCAACCCTCCATCCAGTGGTCTTACAGTTTAATAAGGTCTGGCGGTAAGGCATGAATGAGTCAGGCTCTGCTGCGTTTGGGGAAAATGGTTGCTGGTGTTTACTGGATTGTAGATGGAGAGTGTTGCCGGTAATTCTGGAGCAGCTAGATCTGGTACCTGATCTGGTTGTTGTCCAGTCGGAGGACGTGTAAGCTGGTCATTTTACTGATCCCAAGCGGCACGTGGATCAGCTGGTTGTGGTCCAGGCACATCTCGGTCATGGAGTGATAAGCTCCAAAGAATGACTCGGGTTCAATTCCCTCTCCATCCAGCCTGTTGAAGGAAAGGTAGAGGAATTCCAGACCAGGATCCAAGTGGGCAAAGATGTAACCTGTAAAGGATTGAAGAAAATTGTGGTTAATCTATGAAGGTGTAGATGATCTTGTTACATCTCTCAGTTCATCTACTAACGTCTTTGTTTTTTTGCATATTTGACTCTCTTCTAACACTTGGCAAATAGATCACATCTTCCGGTTCTGTTATGATTGTTCAGTACAGCACTGGTTTCTGTCTCTGGATTTGTAGGTTCCAGACAGATTTTAATGTTTTTGTTAAGTTTTCCCTTACATACCAGGTATCCTCTCTATTTTGTTTCCCACCAGCACCAAGTGGACCAAAGACTTGGGCAGGTAGGACGGAACCAGGTAGAATTCATTATGTGACAAGTCAATCGACTCCAGGTTCCTGCAGAAGTTTAAAGAAGAGAGATTATGCTTGAATGTCTGGGCCAATGCTGACGGCAATGGTTCTGATCTTGACTGACCTGTGGTTGAACCAGGCCATAGGGGCGATCTTGGTCTCATCCAGCTTGTTGTGTCTCAGAGAAACCACGTTCAGGTTGAAGGTCTGATTGAAGACAGTCTCTGAAATCTCCTCGATCAGGTTGTTCTCCAGATACAGCTCCTGGAGGAGAAAAAGGAAACATTTGATGCAACGGAGTATGTTGTAGCATGATGTGTTGAATTACATAGCTAATGATCAGACATTACTGTTTCACCGGGTTCTGATTTCTGACTCGTGAAGAGTATGTGGTTCTGTATTTGCAGAAGGTGTGCTGAGGATGGTGAACCAGTAACAGTGTCTGCCAGCTCTGGTTAACCACAGGCTGTAATTAGAGGGTTAGTTTGGTTTACCGCAGGTGGGAGGTAAAATACTACGGTCAAGCAGAACCTTCTTTACTTTCAGAGAGAATGAAGCAGCTAGGGGAATTCCTCTTTGCTGTTTTAGCTTTTTGACAACTTCTTTGTTGTAAAGTAGAGGAACAATTCAAGTTGATCTTGCGTTATAAGATGTTTTTTGCGATTTATAAAACTTTACAATGACAGAGAAAGTTTAAGTTTTGTTTGAAATTTAAAACCACCATTCATTGATGTTGAGGGCGAAACAAAGAAACTCTGAGTCTGTTTTTACATTGTTGTTATTATTCTTTAGTGGGTGTTAAAAGTGTTAATATAACTTGGTAATTTGTCCTCAACAATGATATTTTTGGTTGACAAAAAGTAGATGGAGTGGAACAATTGTCACCTCTAAGTTTAGCTCCTTCTCAGCACAACTAAGAGAAACATCCTCATTACAACAATTGAACACTGAAACAGTCTTTTTTTTTGTCTCCTGTTACAGTACCTGACCCATGACCTGGAGTCTTCACCTAAAGGAGCGTAGAAATAGACTTCTACAGCCTGAATTGATAAGGCTGTATGAAACCCGGGTGGTTGGGCTGTTTATTATCCAAACGTTAATGATATTATTAAACATCCACTGCTAGTAGATCATGGCTAAAATCAATTCTGGATCTCGTTCTGCTCTGCAGAGTGACAGGTTCTTTGATTATTAGACTATTAGACTATGTATTATTAGATTATTAGAGACTTTATACTTTATACCAGCAGTGACTTGGGAAGACCCTGAGGAACTGTGCGGAAATGGTTTCTTCCCAGTCTGAGGTAGGACAGCTGAATCAGTGGTCCAAAAGCCCGTGGGTCAACATTTCCTTCACTCAGGAGATTTCCTTCCAGCTCCAGAATCACCAGGCTGCTCAGATCTGAAAAGGCATGAAGACTGTTTTTGTTGAAAATAGTTCTACTAATCTAGTATAACACACTAGATAGTTAGGGACTTACTAAAGAACACACTAAACAACTAGAATACTTCTAAAACAGAGATGAAGTACCAAGCACCATCTTTTGGATCTAATTATCAGACCAACCAGAGAGTTTGAGAGAGGTCTCTCAGTCCTGACCTGAAGGCTTCAGATTTGTGTTGCTATGGACCTCAGTGTGAGTGGGTTCTTCTTAAAGGTTGTCCCAAATGTAACTTAAGATGATATGCTTACATCAAACCACTGTCTTACTTCCTCATCTGCCACCAACCACAGAAATATCTGCCCCTCTTCTTTGGGCCACAGTGCTGAATAAAATTCCAATCAAACCGTAGGGAGGTTTAAAAGAATATGGGCTTTGATTCTTGCAACAGAGTTACTTTCCTCAATATAGTGCCTCCACTCCTTAATCCCAACAGTGAACGGCAGATTTATCATTTACCAACCAGGTCAATAATACAAAAAGAGCTGGAACCAATACGAGTACCTAAAAAACCTATAAACAAAGTTCTGTGGAGTTTAGTCCGTGAGAAAAGGACTTTAAGCTACTGTTCCTCTTAAATACTTTAGTTTGTAAACTGCTGACATTAGTGTGCCACTTTGTAAATGGCACCTAATTTCATGTCTGCCCAACCAATAGTCATTATTTTTTGTAAAACCTGGTGGGTCAAATACTACTCCACCTACTGTGCCACAACCATTCCTATCGGTGCTTACCCGGACAGTAGAGAAGCATTGGTGTGTACTTTTGTGAGTAAATGAAAACCTGGCCAATCCACTTGGTTATAGTGTTTTATTTTCAGACTGGCTGCTGGTTGTGCTATTTTCGGAATTGCCTGTCCGGATGCTATCTTTGTACCTTGGAAGCTGTTTTCATCTATTCCCCTCAGTTTGTTCTCATTTATCTTTAGTTCCTGGAGCGTTGGTGGAAGGTCCAAGGGAACCACGTCTAGGAGATTCTCATCTAGGTACAGACGCCTCAGCATCTTCAGGCCCTAAAACAAACATGCCAGTCAGAATAGGAACCATACAAAGAACAAAGTCTGGGTTTACAATAAAATCATGACAGATCTTTAAATTTGTACTGTCTCATAGGGATTTTAAGAAATTAAAAGGCATTAATGTTCTCCCGTCATGAGGAATATTAGTTACGGTCTGTTATCATGAAAATATTTAGCTATTAGAAGACCTAAGGCAGCTATTATGGACATATGTTGTTTTGTTGTCACTGAGATGATCTGTACAAGATCTGAAGAGTTTAATTTAGATATTCAGTTAGTGCCTACAGAATTTGTAGTCAAGGAGATATTTGGTTATTACGAAATCTAAAGTGACTGCGTTCATGATTGAATTTATTTCTCATCATCTCTAACCAATGGGCCTCCGGATATGTTGTGGTCAAAGAAAGAACCCAGGGCCTCCATCAAACAGACCCAACATGGCTTACTGTAAAGGCTTTAGGATCAATTCCTGCAGACGTCAGCTTGTTCTTCTTCAGGTTGATCCATTCCAGGTTGGGAATGCCGTTGAAGGCTCCTTCTGGGATGCTGCCAATGCAGTTTCCTGCAGATTAGAATACTTTAGTCTGCTTGTCCCTCAGCTTTTCCTCTCCCTCCCCGGTTTGTCCGACTTACCTTCCAGGTTGAGAGACTTGATCTCCGGGAGGCTCAGAGGAGGGAAGTGGAGTAGGTTGATGTTCTCACAGGTCACAGTAACATCAGAGATGTCGCAGCCTGCAGGAAGGACTCCTTCGGTCCTCATTTCTCCTTCCTCCCCTTCGTCATCCTTAAGCTCTCCTGTTTCCGCCTCTTTCAGCTCATCTGTGGCAGGAGGAGGTGTCGGGATTGGAGATGGAAGGAGGTCTTCCTCTTTTGAGGGCATCTGGAACACATCTCCTCTCAGCCACACCTCCACCTCCTCCTTCGCCTCTTTCTGCTGCTCCTCTTCCTCTTGTCTTCTTCGTTCCTCCTCCATCCTCCTTTCCTCCTCTCTTCTGCGTTCTTCCTCCTGGCGCCTCCTCTCTTCTGCCTCCTCTATCTGCCTCCTCCATTCTTCCTCCTCTTTTTCCAGCTGCAGCCTCAGAGCCTCCTCTTCCGCCCTCCTCTTCTCCTCAACCATCTTCCTCTGCCTCTCCTCCCGTTCCTTCCTCTCCTTCCTCTTCTTCTTCCGGGCCTCATCCTTCTTCCTCAGACGCTCCTCCTCCCTGCGGTGCTCCTCCTCCTCCTGCCGCAGGATCCTCTGAATCTCCTCGTGGGTCAGCGGGACAATGGCCTCGCTGGGATTACTGGGAACTGGGGAGTCACCAGAAAGTTCTTGGCTGAGCTGGGAGTCTGTGGGGCCATGGTGCCGCGGGGCAGCCAATAAGGGGGAAGTAAAGTCACAGATAGAAAAGGAGGAGAGAGGAAGAGGGGATTAAAGGAAACTACAGGAGGTGGAAATTGTTCAGAGGATAGTCAACAGGAGGATAGGTGGACAGATAGAGACAGAGACGGGTTGAGTTAGCGCTATTTCGACACCGAACCGTTGGATCAGAACCTCGTTTGTCTCTGAGCCAGCGATTCCTCCAAACAGCTCTGCAGCCTTTCTGAAGGTTTCTGTTAGTTGGGTAAGAACCTGATCAGCACCGCTAAACTCAGACCGGTTCATCGCTCAGGCAGAGAAACCTTCCAGCTGTGGACCGCAGGTCTAGACAACAAGAGTTAAACTTTGGTTGTCAGAAACCAGTGTCCCTAATCTGTTAGATGTGTCTCTCTTTAAGCACAGCGGGTCAACCTAAGCAAGTCGTTAGCAGGACTATGTAGAACTGGAGGACATAGAGAGGAAATTTAGTACTTTGATCAGGTATGTTGGACTAGACAACCCTGCTCTAGAACGGAGCAACTCTAGGAATTTTATTGGAGCACGTAGACAATAAAGAAATCAATTAATCCATATTGTCTTTACTCCATGCAGCTATAACCATTGAAACTATTCTAGTCACTAAGATATTTGTCACTGGGAAAAACATAACCTTTCCCTGAGGCTCTGGTGTTTTTACAGGCAAACACTTCTTGTGAGTGAACATTATTTTAAAGTCCAAGAAAAACTAATAAAACCTTCGGAAAGCCTTAAGACATCTTGATGTTACCCTTTTTGACGTATTATAGGAAATTCAGTCTGTTTAGAAGGAAAACATGAGTAAGTCCAGAATGCTGTGATTGATAATTTTTTCCCCAGACATCTACTCCAGTTTCCTCTAAACACCGAGGGAAAAACACTGTAAACATTTTTTTCTAGTCCCTCTGGAAACACCTCTTGTGACACTAAGCTCCAACATGTTTCTAGATGCTAACATGTTAGAAATAATCACAACATGTGTGCTAGCTGGTCCAAAAATGTGTGGGGCACATTTTTAAAGCCATGATCTTAACAGGAAGCAGCATTCTGAGGGTTCAGAGATGGAAACTCCCGGTTTAAAACCTCATGTCTGTTTCCTGTGAATGCTGCACCATGGCGCTCCCACATGTTGTGTTTCTACCTGGCTCCATGCAGACGGGGCAGCACCGCCATGCCGGGGTGACGGGGGACGAGCAGTGCATTTTGGGACATCTCCTCTCATCACACACCACACGACCTTCACTGCACAGACACATCACACAAGGCGACGGCGACCAGACGGCCAGGTCGAACATGGTCAGCCCGCGGTAAACGCACTGTGTCTCCTTACCTGCAGCAACACAAACAGCAGGACTGTTGAAAACATGGCCGCCGGCAGAGACGCTGTCATATCGCATAAAACATGCAGGCGCAGCATCCAGCCAACATGGACTAATAACATCAGTTATTGAAGAAGAAAAGTGCTTCATCGAGTCACTGACTTGCAGCCTTTAGACCTCCTAGAAAAGCAGAGACTGTAGATGCCAGCTGTTGATTTTTAAGGAGTCCCTCCATCTGAGCATGCATTAAAATACATCAACTTATTTTTCCTAGTGGAAAACTTTACGTTCAGATATGGTAAGCTTTCACTTTTTGTGTTTATGCATCAATAATTTTACATAAACAGATTAGTTCTCAATAATCAGATAATTTAAAAAAACAATTAGATAAAAGATTTATTTCAAATGCACTCATAAGGCCGTATTTAAATGCATAAAAACTGCATCAGCAGAGAGAGACGCTGCTGCTCTGATGTCACTTGTGTTGCCGATTTTTTAAATTTTTTGCTAGTTGTTAAATTAGATCGATGCAAAATCTTTGTTTAGACGTATTTTATGCAGCAGCATCTTTATTTTTCATGAGTATCTGTGCAGGAAGACGGGCAGACCTCAGCTCTGTCTCCTCGTTCCTGCTGGGAAGTTTTCTGAATCACCTTCCTGACTGAAGCTCTGAGCAGCCTGTGTCCTGATTCGCTCCTCAGCAGCAGTAATTGTGTGTCTGCTTGTCGGCTGACCTGTACTCGTGTATAATAGGCAGACAAAGCAGTGATTTGTCGCTTGGTCTCTTCCCCCTGGCGTAACTCTGCGTTAGAGCTTCAGGTCAGGAACATGATGAGGCTGCTCCTGGCAGTGAGTCAGAAGGAAAGACTGTAAAACACTGGGATGCAGCAGGATGGAGCTCCCTGGCTCTGTTTGGACTGCTTCCCGTCTGTCATCTATCCTTTCTAATGGCATGCTCTCTGCTGGGTCTGCAGGAACACAGGTAGTTAGAGGCTCGGGTCACCTCTCTCCATCCTCTCGGTGCTTTTTAATATGACTGTCGCCCTATCATCTCTGCTGAGTACTCGTACTTTAGAGCTTTTCTTTTCTCTTTAATAGATTGTTTCTCCGCCACTCAGACTCTAAATGGCAGGGATTTATTGGAATAACATCTGATTATCTGCTGGGTCAGCCCTACCAGGTGCTCGGCTTAATGTCTACTTCAGAGAGGTTGTTTAATAAATTATTAGTATGAAACTAAGAATTATAGTTTTTGGCTCATCCCATTTAGCTTTCCACTGAGTGTTCCAGGTGTAAAATCAGGCCCCCTTATAAAGACCCTACTATCAAACTAACTTTCTTGTTTATTTCAAAGTTTTGTGTGTCTGGGAATCAAATCATGCAATTTCAAATCATCCTTGTTCCTAAAAGAAAGAGAACTGACTTTACATCTCTGATTAGTCGCCAACACAAAATAAATGATCTAAAATCAATCATTTTCTGCTAAAAAGGATTATAATAGGTAATTATTATTAAGCATTTTGTACTATAACCAGTAGCTGTAAAATACATAGTTTAAGTATATTAGTTTGTTTATGTCGTAAATATACTGATCCTTATCTAAGTAGCACATTAGAAACAACAGGACTAAAGTGCTGCTCAGCAGAGACATAAAATTAGACTAACAAAGCAATAAAAGTGCATCAGTAACCAACCGAATTAAAAACTAACAACTAAAAATGAGCTTTAAAGTGGCTTGTGGTTTTTAAACATATGCTGGGTAATTTCTAATGTTAAACTTCAAATATAGAACATAGTTTAGCAGACGTTTCTGAGAAGCGTCCTCCGCCTTTTAGAGGTTTTAAACCATTGTTTAATTGTCTAATTAAACGACTGTTCGGCTGCTTTGGCAGTTAAACTCCATCAAGCTCAGAAATAATCAACTTCAAATCCTCGCTGGAGATTTCTGCCTCCGTCTTTCTAATCTGATGTTCTCCATCTGGGGACTTTTCCTTCTTTTCATGTAGGACTGAGATGATTTTATCATTAAACGACGGCTTGTTAATAAGGGGAGGTTTGTTTTGAGCTCATCTGTTTTCTCCGACTGAATCAGATTCATTGAAATCTGCAGTGTTTATTCTGCCTTTGCTTAATAAAACATACACATCCCTTGATGGTTTTAAAGTAATCAAGTTTGAATGATTGTAGTGTTAAACTCCCATTTAATGTATTTTATACGTAAAAACAACAAAGTTGTAGCTTAATTGAAGAAGACGAAAAATGATGCACATGAACGACCCCAAAACAACCCGCGTTAAGAAGAACAAGAAGGAGATCGTAGACGTCCCCCTGCTGCACCGTGTATACGTCAGTACCAACGGACGCCGCCCTCTGTGGATGGATGTTAAAGTGGTTGAGCGACGGTACACGACGTATCGTCAGAGGATCAGAACAAGACGAAGGAAGCTGAGAAAAAAAAGAAAGCTAAACTCGGCACTGCTTGCTTCGGACATTGTTTACATTCAGATTTAGCACGTCTGGCTTCTTTCTGCTGTTAAATTATGACGTATTAATCTCATCAGTGTCATCAAATGTCTTTGGACTGAATTTGGTTTACCTGCATGTATGGTGCCACAAGTTTTAGTTTTTTTACTTTGAAAACATTGTCCAGACTCTGGGTCGCGTTAGCCTGCTGTGTGAAGGTAGCATATCGGATGTAAAGGCCTGGATTTAAAGAATCTGGTTCAGAATGTTTTGTCTATATTTATGACCTAAGGAAATAAATCTTTACCCAAATGGTTTCTGAGGTATAACGAGATACAAATGTTATTTCCTAAGGAAGTTCTCCAGACTCCAGAGAACCAGCTGGAACCTTCTGGCTCAGCGTGTTCAGTTTCCTCCCTGAGAAGCTTTTTTCTCTTTGCTTTGGTTTGAAGCCGTACTCGTCTAATGTTACCAACCTGGGATAACGTTGTAGTTTGACTGCTGTTCCGGGAAGTTGCTGTAGAAGGTCAGGATTCCAGCGTCTCCTTTGATTCCCGACAGTTTGTCTGGGACAGTCGGAACAGCAGAAACCAGCCGGATCTTCAGAGGTTTAGAGCGCCCCTCGCTGGTCCAGATAAACCCTGCAGGTCACTGTTGGGTTAATCTTCAGCCTTCACTGATCCGAGCTTAGAAACTATGAACACACATCTGGATGTAGAGTCTCTTGCTCTCTTGTCTTCAGGTTGTTAATCTGACACTGAAACTAAAGACTTTTCATGACATGTCTCACCCTGCCCGTCTCTCCTCTTCTTCCCTCGGCGTCCCTCTCCCCCGTGGTTCCGTTGTCTCGACCCGGCCCGAGCGTCGGGGAGGATCAGAACCACCAGAAGCCACACAGTGGCCCAGAACAGCCACCACCTCATCTCTGCAGAGAACCACAGATTCAAGCCAAACCGTCTTGGACCAGAATCGGTCCGAAGGTTCTGACCTGCAGCAGCTCGTCAGGAAGGCTGAGGGAGCTGCTGCCGGTCCTCATATACGCGGCTGCGTTGGCCTAATGGCCGGTTCCCTGACTCACTGTAGTAATGACAGCTCTGAAGCAGCAGTCCTATCATTATTAGAGCACAGAGACACCTTCACTCCGCTGATTGTTGGTCTGATTGCTGTGGATGAAGCAGGTCTTTGTCTCTGAAGCTGGAAGAAATCTGCTGTTGCTCTTAAATCATCTGGGCTCTGATTTGGCTCCAGATGGAGAAGTTGTTTGTGACTTTCTGTATGTGTTTCATGTTCTGAGGAAAATCATTGAAACGAGCCGCCTGTCTTATTTTTGTCCTCTCGTTTTTCATCCAGGTTTAGTTTAGTTTGCATTCTTGCAACCGTTTTTAGTCTGTCGCAGTTTTTCATTGCTAACACTAGAGGTCAGTGCATGTCACCCACTGCACCTTTAAAACATCCCAGCAGGTTTCTTCTCATT
>JAVLVB010000709.1:231188-243688 GCA_032876305.1 Orestias chungarensis | reverse complement strand
GAATTCAAAGAGTTAAAAAAAAAAAAAAACACTCGCCCCCCCCACCTTTGAAATCAAAATTTCATCCATGCAGTTGCTGCATATTTGTTGGCTGCACACCCACGATGCGAATCTCCCGTTCCACCACATTCCAAAGGTGCTCTATTGGAATGAGATTTGGTGACGGTGGAGGCTATTTGAGTACAGTGAAATCATTGTCATGTTCAAGAAACCAGTCTGAGATCATTTAATCTTTATGAAATGTCGTGTTATCCTACTGGAAGTAGCCATAAGAAGATGGGTACACTGTGGTCATAAAAAGATTAACATGCTCAGCAACAATACTCAGGTAGGATGTGGCGCTGCAACAATGCTCAATTGGTACTAAGGGCCCAAGAGTACCAAGAAGATATCCCCCAGACCATTATACCACAACCAGCAGCCCTGAACCGTTGATACAAGGCAGGAATGATCCATGCTTTCATGTTGTTGACACCAACTTCTGACCCTACCATCTGAATGTCGCAGCAGAAATTGAGACACATCTGACCAGGCAACGTTTTTCCATTCTTCTGTCAAATTTCGGTAAGCCTGTGCAAATTGTAGCCTTAGTTTCTTGTTCTTAGCTTACAGAAGTGCCAAGCTGATGTGGTCTTCTGCTTCTGTAGCCTTTCTGCCTCAAGGTTGGACCTGCATACCTTGGTTGTAGAGAGTGGTTATTTGAGTTACTGTTGTCTTTCTATCAGCTCGAAGCAGTCGGACCATTCTCCTCTGACCTCCGGCATCAACAAGACATTTTCACCCCCAGAACTGCCGCTCACTGAATATTTTTTCTATTTCAGAGGTTTCAGACCTGTGAAACTAGTTCTGTTTAGATATGCATGTTCTGCAACACATTATATTTGACATCAACGTTTTTATAAAGTTTTTATAAAGAATCATCACCTATGGCTACTCACTGCTATGATCTCCCTCGCTTCGAGTCCCGCATCAGACGGTTTTTGGATTGCTGTGGGTCTCAGGCTGTGGTTGGTGTAGGGCGAGTGTGTCCCTGCCTCCTGGCACATCCTGGGTAACATCTTTGACAGCTGGTTTACTCCCGGCGGAATAGCAGAAGCTGTTTGTTGCCTTTATTACCTTCTTTGGTTGCAGATACAGGGCTTTTGCATCAGGCGGAATTTTGCTCAGATATTTTTCGAGCGACGCGACCGTGCAGAGAACATCTCCTTGCTCCGGTTTTCTCTCTCTCTTTCCAGTGGGTCTTTATGGTTCTTTGTCTCTTCATTGAAAGACATGGTGAAATATTTTGCTCCACTGTCATCCTATTTGAGGATGAATGAGTCTGGTTTAAAGTCCCGATTTCCCTCTTTGCCCCCGCGTCCAAAGTGTAACTGGATGTCATACCAGACTTTGTTCAACAAACCTTTCCGGTTGTCAGGACTCAGCGCTGTGGAATATTTAAGATCTGCTGGTTTTCACGTGAGATCAGGGGGTGGTGTGTTGTTTTTTCCTTCCCTGCCCTTATCTCTTTGACGACTCCTTTGAAAACGTTGTTTGCTGTGACAAACTCAGCGTCCTGCATTATATTCCACGATCGGTTAACTGGAGGTTCGTTAATATAATGGTTTAATCAAGCCTTAAGTCCAAGATAGCTACTGATGCTGTACAACTCCCCTTTCGTTGTCCTGATAGAGCCATAAAACTGCCTCAACACTGTGTTCAGCTCAGTTTTCTTAACTGTTTTGAAGTCAATTTCGAAAAAATTTTCTTTTAGCCATGACAGAAGAGAGTTCAATGTCCAATTTTCTGCCTTACTGTGTTAGGTTCATTTCGGCTCTTCTCCAATTTGTCGAGGTTAGCTGATGCCACATCAGCACACCCGATTTGCTCTCTGAGATCCTTTTGGTCCTCCTCTGAATCTGATGACTATTAATAATTAAGATCAAATGTTACTTTTGGATATATATCCATATTTGCGGTGCTATTGATATTAAAAACAGATGAACGTTAATTAACCGTTAGAATTCTGGTGTATCGAAGTGATACACCAGTGAACAGTCCCAGTGCTGTTGTCAGTGAATATCAGCACTCATGGAAAGTCTCTCGTCCAATCAGTTTGCTCGGTCGGAATATAGATAGATAGATAGATAGATATTCCAACCGACCAAACTGATTGGACACTGGAGCTCTTACAGGCTAAACATGTTTAATTCATCAATTAGCAGTTTTACAGTTTTCATTGATTTCTAGATGTAAATGTATACAAACCTTTCTATTGGGAACCAGTTAAGCTTCTCAAATTGGTAACCTTCTTTACACCCGTAAAGAAATTAGTTTTACTTTGTTTATATAACTTCATGTTAGTCTATTGACATTGACATTCTAAAATACCCCCTGCTTGGTGCCTCCATGCCCAGCTTTGTCTTATTCTGAAAATAGGCAGACACCTACTGGCATTATTAACTACATATGCTCAGTTTTCTTTAAATCAGACAGTACACCTGGCCTTGTGTACTTGTACTCTTCTTTGCCAAATGAAGTGATCCTGGCTAATTGTGTTAAACTGCGTTTCCTTTTTAGACAAGGGCATTTAATTAAATTAATATTTCCTGGTAGTAAATAAGCTTCAAAGATATTAAAATATGTTTGGACCATTTCAGATTCCATGTATTTTGATATGAAAAACTGTCATTGGACAAAAAAATTGTATTTCCTTTCTTAACTCACATTAATGTGGGGTATACGCAAGTAATATGCTGCAGCTATGATTGGTTAAACAATCTTGATGAGACTTTCAATTTTGCTTATGCTCGATTTTAATTATAAATTGCTGTGCTGCATGTTTTAATGACTCCAGTTTGTTAGGTATGCAAATTGTTTGTGAAATGTCCAATGGCCACACTGTTCTAAAATAGACCTGGGAATTCTAAAAATGCAGAAAGAATGAAGCAACATATGGGTTATAGATCAATATTGTAACTTTGGAATAGTGCTGTGACATTCTTTTCACAGCACAACGCTTTCTTTCGAGTGTATGTGTGCGTGTGGCCACTATTAGAAATGTGCGGATGTGAGGCAAATTCATCATGTCTTTGTTCAAATGTGTTTATTTTTTTCCTGATGCATAAATGTCCTTCTTTATAATAAACTCTGGGACCCTAGGCCCTCCGGAAAACTCGGGCTCTATGAAAATATGGTATCGGAATATAGCTTCAAAGAGAGCTCATAGTCAAGACAGTGGCTGGGTGAAGATGAAATTATAGGCATTTTCACTGAGTTGGTCCAGCAAGAGACACACATGGGGCTTGTTTACAGACATGTCTAACCTTTTCCTCAATTCTACTTACCACGCGTCCACCTACCCTTTCATAATAGACAGCGGTCCCATGTTTAAATTAACAGGCCATCCACTTTGCTTCTATGAAAATTACATGAGGCTAAGATGAGGAAATTTATGGCAAGCTCAGTTAACATTTAAACTGAAAATTCAATTTGTACTTACCTTTTTTTCCAGATAAATCACCAATGTCCAATTTCAATTTTGGATAGCGAGATAACTATTAATTATTATTCATCCTTTATCAAATATTGTTCATTTTAGTATGTCATATTTCTATTTATGCATTGTGAGTTAGCGGCTGAAAAGATTGTAAAATGTAAAATGTTTTTATATTATAATATATATTATTTTAAATGATATTTCAAATTTCTATAAACATTTCAGCTTTCACAAATCAGTAAATCAGTTGAAAATTGGTACATTTTAAGTAAGTCAAACATAAAGAATGATTTCCCAAATTAAATGGAAATTTAAAGTGTGACTTTATTAATAAAAGCTGTTTTAGATTTACAATTTGTCAATTGTTGACCAAAAAATAAAATAAAATAAATGTTGCTGTAAATTTAGCTCTTAGAAATCATCGCAAAAGAAAAAGACTTGCCATAAACATGCTGATTCGAAAGCAGGTTTGAAAAAAGGCAACAGAGACCGTGACTGTGGAAAAAGGAGTTGGAGTGGAGCACATAGAGGAAACCTAAGGAGATGAGGTCCTTTGAAAAAGACGTAGGCGGTAGGAGATACATCTTGAACGTGTGTGTTCATCTTTAAAATCGTGTATAAACAGCGAAGGCTCTTGTGTTCATCAAGGTGAGCTTTCCACCCCGCTCTGTGTTTCTCCCCTCCAACAGACTGTGACAGATCATATTAGAGGGTGTCTGGTGCCTTTCATTTCACACTACAAACTGTGCAGCGATTGGATTTTTTGCAATTTACAGAAAGGAAGTGGTCAGATGGTGAGGCGGTGGGGAAAGTCTGTAAACAGCACAGTTGGTACTGTATGGTTATGCGATCTGACAAGCGGAAAAGGGAAGAAACGCACCGGCGCGTCTACATGCAAGTCAAGGCGTGTGCTCTTAACTCGTAGGCACATCATCTGGCTCCTGCTGGTGACAAGGTGTTTGTTGCCCACAGCTACAGCTGCAAGAAGTATGTGGCATGATGGGAGCTGGATGACAAAAATGGCGGGTAACGGAGCATCAGAGGAGAAAATGCAGCAGCCAGTTATGTCGCCGTGCAGGAGAAAGCCGAGGTCCAATCGTATTCTGTTAAGAGGGAGGGGGGGGGATTTATTTTTCACAGCACTGGTGCTCCCCTGCTGCAACTTGTCTGCAGAGGTCTCGTTCATGTGTCGATATAAATGGTTAAGCTGCAGGCAGGAAAGCTGTCAGTCATGGTTAGGAACCACTTTAACACATGTGACAAGCTCTACTTGAACTGCTTTGCACTCTGTTTAGTATTGATAAGATGGTATATGACATTAACATGATGAAGTGAAGGGCCTTTGTTGGTGCCATATGGAATAGGTTAAAAAAATATGTGTAAAATAGATACAGGTGTAGTTTGAAAGACTTGTCTGTTAACGTTTATCCTTGTTGCTAAATAGTGAACCCACCCACCCCAACATCAGTTTCCAAAGATGATGGGTTCTTTCCAGAATGAAGGGCCTAGTTTCCTGGAAGAATACAGTAGAAAAAGTATTTTTACCCAATGAGATTAATAGTTTTACAATTGTGTCAGTCATGACATTGACAAATCTTAGTAAAATTTGTGGGTCACTTGAAGCAGCATCATGCTTTGGGAAAGCTTGTTTCAGTGTAAACAGAAAAAAACATACAAGCCACTGTTGAAGGTAGGAGGGATGGAGCTATAAACAAGGTAGCTCTTAAGAAAAACACACAGCAAGAGCTGCCATAAATATTTTCTTTATCCAATTTAGAATCTGTTGCAAAGCTAAGGAATGGCTAATACAATGAAATAAATAAATAATGACAGTTTTCCTGACATGACATAACTGCGATGTGAAGAATTGGTTTTGTAAACTTAGATCTTTTAGTTACCTCCCTGCCACTGAACAGGTAATATTCAAGTTACTTGTTTGTCGAAGCTTGGGTCTGACTAATGAAAATTAACTCTGCCTCTTAAGTTAATTCCAGTTAACGATTTGACAAGATGGGCAATCACAGGGCCAAGGGGATTATTAGCATTTTGTACATTTAAAATAGCATAATCATATTTGTTTAATAATCTAAACTTTAAAGGATGTCGGAAAAAAAAGAAATTCCTCTTTCAGCAGTTAAATTCTACATGTTAATTACATATGTATTTTTTTTTAAATCAAAATGCATAAGAATTTTTTTGAAACAATAAAAAAAAAGATTCTCATCAAGTTCTCTTAATTTAATGTTCGTCTGGCATTCAAAAAAAAAAAAAAAAGATGGTTTGTGAAAGTAAGCAAGCTTTATCAAAGCCCATAAATCTTACAAAAGATAAAAGCCAGGAAGCATATAATTTTGACAAGCAGCTGCCCGACATACTGTAAAAGGTTGCGGTCTGCATGTTTGCTGATGTGCTTGTAATCCCATTTCATGCCCTCCTGGAAAGGAGTCGCACCATCATCCCGAGGCATGACAATTCCACCTACAGGAGCGTATCAGCAACCCCCACAGCACCAGTATGACGGATGTGTTTATGCATTCTCTTATCATATTTACCCTTCTGTATCCTCTGTGCAGAATGCTCTACATTTACAGCGACTGATTCAGAAGCCATCAACAAAAGCAGGGTATTATTTGAAGTGTGGGTTAAGCTGTGCCACTGCTGCAACATTTTTCTTCATATAACGGGGTAATGATAATGAACCTCTATCCAGGATGTGAGGAAGCAATATCCTGGTTACAGTAGCATTTTGGATTGGGACCTAACTCCCACCCGTTTCAAGCTTAAAAAAATAAGAGTAAGGACAATTTCAATCCACACCTACAAACTTCCATCGAGGTGAAATCATGAAATAAATGGAAATCTGGTCACCATTCTCTTTGCTCATAAAAAGTGGGACTTTCAGCACCTCTTGATAACCCAAAAATATACGGCCAAGAGGTTAGCCTCCCTCAGAAAGAGACAATGATTGAGGAGATATCAATGCCAGTTCAGGTGACGTTCTTTTTCTCTCAGAGTTTAATGCATGCTCTTACTATGATAGATAGAGAGATAGGAAAAGGATGAGATGGATATAGGGTAAAATAAAGAAGTGGAGAAAAAAAAAAAAAGTCTGTCCACTGATACAGTACTGCTGCAAATTTCCCCCTCGCCAGCTTTGACAAAAATGGATGATTTTTATTAACAGCCTTGGCTTTGTACCTTCCATCTCATATATCTCTCCTAACAGAGGAAGGCCATCTTTGTACGGTGTTGCACTACTCTTACTTTGAGCTGTGGAAGGGGGGGCAGTGAACATTTAAGACAGAATTATTGCACTGGGCTTTAAAAAAAAATTCATACCCCATAACAAAGTAGTGTATAATTATGAAAGTGTAAGAAAAATATATCAGCGAATATAACAGTTTCATTTACCCAATTATTAAATATTGTGTGAATTCAGTACAAACCCAACTGTTCTGGGATTTAAAACAAAAAGGACCAATCTAAGGCATTTGACTGCAAACTCACCAATACTGCATAACTGAAATACATAAGTTTTTTAATGTTGCCAACATATTTTTTTTCTCTGAATATTCATCATGCCACCCCCATATATCTGATGGAATTACTTAAACTGATCAGTAGCCATCTATACTATGACACCCTGAGCAAACATACCAGAAGAGCCCATGAGTGGTGGCTCCATCAAGCTGAGGGGGGGATTTTGTTCAACTTCGACAGGGAACCTGGTCTGGACGGACAATGCAGCTGGCAATATATGGCAATTTAAACACTATTAAACTGAGTGATAAAGTGCTTTGTGTGCCCTCTGATAATGTGACCTGCCTCATCTCTGTTATCTCAACAAATTTTTGTGTTTCTCCTTCCATTGACACAGTGAATGTGTTTACCATATCTTCCAATGCCAGTAATAATGCCATGTGGCCTCTTGACCACATGTTGTTGCAGGATGTTGGTCAACTAGCTGTGAAAATGCTGCTATGCTTTCCCCTTATTTACAAAAAAAAACACTGATTGTTTAGTATAAGTCTAGCGGTGAACAACATGGACCATTATTAATGTCAGGATTTGTAGTTGTGGCGGACCCAAACGCAGACAGGAGTTGAGCGGACCAATCTGAAGTGGATGCCTTGTACAACTAAAGCAAAGAAAAGCTGTAGTTATCACAGTTGTGAACAACCAGGAGGGGGGGTTCACATGGGAAGATCTAGCAAGCGGTGACAGAAAATATGGAGCCAGCTACTAGACTTATAAGTGGATAAACCTCCTGTGCAAAAGTTGTGTAAGGATCTGAAAACAAACAATATGGACATGGCGATTCTTACCATTATTTTTTATTTTCTCTTATTCACTCATTAGATTAAACTAACTAGCTCACCAGCCATCTGACCTTACCCATTGTACCTCAAGAGAGGTCATTTCTTGTTTATTCCTTTCAATCTTAGTCCTAGATAACTGTAATCACACCACATGGTCTTTGACCTTCACCTGTTGCCATCTCCTTACTACTTGGAGAGTGAGGTGGCTCTCTTTACCTTTGTGCTTCATGCTACTGTATGTGTTAGAGACATTTTCCATAAACTTCATCGGAGCAAGATATCCTCTCTTCTCTGGTCTGTGGAAACCCTGTGGGATTGCCATCAGAGAACGAATAAGGGGACAAGCTCGGGCTTGTGTTGATCAATAACTACTCCCTTCCACCCACACATCAGTCACCTTCATCTCTGAGAAAACAACAAGAACAGATAGAAGCGCCTGGATTTTGTTGCTTCCACCGATGGATAATGGGTGATAACGTCGCCTTGGAAACTGTTCTGCGGTGTATACACACCGTAAGGGTATCCAGTGTGAGCTATTCTTACTGTAAGCCTGGATGGGTTTTCTTTTATTGGCAGATAGTCACTGTAAACACTCTCCTATTGCTCAAAGTGGCAGCAGGGTAAACAAAGTCCTTAAAATGACAATTAACTGTGTATTCTTCAACAACAGAGCTCATCTACCAGGCAGAAAATAGTAAATTAATGAGAATTCTATTGGAGGAATATGAGCCACATAAATCAGCCTATCCTTCTGTCCACCCTCTGCCAACCCTGCCATATACCAGTGTGTCCTGTAGGTCTTTTTTCAAAGTGCTTTGCAAAAGCCCCAACATCAACTTAAACCTTCACACATTTCATCACATTGCAACCACAACATTATTTGTAAATTGTGGGTTTGTGAAAGATAGAGTAAGCCGTGTGTTTCACTATTGCAAATGTGGACTGAATGGACCTCAAACAGAAATATACTGGGTATTTTTACTGGATTTAAGAGTATTTATACATCTTAAACCTCTGTAAGATGTGAAATAGTTCTTCTGAAAATATTAAAATTTGATTTTTGTCAGTTCTTGCTTGGAAAAACAGTTACACCTGCATCACTGCATCGGCCGTAGACTTTCAATTGGATTCAGGTCTCCACTTTGTGGGGTACCATTAAAAACGCATGAAATGTGTTGCGACTTTAATAATAACCTGTGTTGTGCACAAACATGTTCTTGAGCACTTCTTGGAGAACTGGAAACAAAATTATTTTTATTTTTTTATTATAATAAACAAAATGAACACAGCCTTCCATAACGTCACACATTTAGCTTTAGTAACTTTGGCTTGATAAAGCAGAACTTAGTTCTAATATTGAACTTAAAGGGGGTGCTTGGTGAGTGCTGGGTTATTACACACTTGTGTTCATCTGCAAACAATTTAGAATGCTGCAAACACAGTTAAAACTAAATATTTTCTTTATTCTCTGACATGTAATCAGACCAAAGTTTACCAAAGTTATCGGTTTAATAAATTCCAGAATACCAACAGAGTGATCTGTATTTTAGATATATTACTTTAATTTATTCAAACACTGGTGGTAATAAACACCAACATTACTTTTACTTTAAACAGTATGTGAACCTCAGACCTTGGCCTAGGTTTAAAACCCCTTCAAGTTGAGCTACTAGACAATTGGCCACAATTTACAATACAGTCTGTGTTAACTAAAGAAGAGGATAGAGACCAGAGGATGTAAAGAAGCACGCAAAGTCCCGGTTACAAATGCTGGAGAATGACACCAACAAAAAAACTAAGCCTTGATATCATTTTTGGTATAATAGAATATAATAAAAATGTAATTATAAAATGATAGAGAAAAATACTTTTGAGTTGTAAGTGTATTTAAAAGTTTCATTTTTGACCCAGTCTCAGGTAATTTGGAGCCTCTAATAGGCTATTCTTCAGGGATTGCCTTTTATTCAGTTCCATGCATTTTATCAAATCTGACCAGCTAACCGTTCCCCTAACGATGATGCTTAAGATCAATTCCTTTCCACTTCCACAAATTAGACACTGGTAGAGGATTACCATATTAACCCTCAGCATGTTCCTTGTGCTTTTCTCAGTTCCCGATAGTAGCGGACCATGTGAATACAACAACAGCGTCATCTGACAGACAAAAAGATGTCAAAGTGCTGTACTTCCAGGAGGAAATCAAAATGGACAAGCATACACCAAACACTTAGCCTCCCGCTGCTGTGCCTGCCTTTAGAGAAATCAGTCACGGCTGACTACGGTAAAGCTTTGGGGACTGCCTGCTGTCAGTCCGTGATGAGCACTCACAGTTCCGACCGCAGGTTCTGTGTGTTCTAGCTCGCTGTAAGCAAACAGAGCTTTTAGCTGCCAGCCTGTCGGGTAGATAAGTGAAGACCAGGGTACCCCAGTTCGAGCTGACAACATAATAGGCTCTTTGAGCAAATGAATAGGGCTCTACAAAGAAAGGCCCCTGATAGGAAACAGCTCCTAAAACGGCTACATTTCTCAGGATGTGACAAGAGGATGCTTAAATTTAGCTGATAGAAATGTTTTTTCACCAACATGAAAGGCTTAACTAAAACTAATGAGAAATTCCACATCTTCACCTCACTGGGCCACATAGTTGAAATCCATTTCACATACTGGGCAGCTTGTATTCTGAACCACCTTTAAAGTTCTCCTGAAAGTCGTACTTTGATTTAAATACAAAATAAAACTTACCTAGTGTTTGAATGATTAATCATTAACAGTTCAACATGAGAAGGGTTCAACCAACATGACTGCATCTATGTCTAAGCATGTCTAAGCAACAACAACATGTGCCATTGTAAAAACAGAAAAGAAAAAGAAAACAGAGGCAATTAAGAGTCATTTACATTTTTTCCCGAAACAAAAGTGTTTGTGTTAAGATGGCATGTATTAATTGTTAGGAAAACCAGAAAATCCCAAAGTTTGCAACAGAATTCAACTTTCTTACCATTCTTATTAATGCAAATGGCAACAAAAAATCCTTGTCCAGGAATGCTTATAAGAGTTCTTATTTTAAATATTTATAGTAGTCCTGGACAAACCTCTTTCTTCTAGTCTTTTCCAGAAGAAATCTACACACTCTGCCTTTAAGATTTCAAATTGTCAATAAAACCAGCTATGCTGGTGAAAGCCCCGTTGATTACTGTTGTTAAGTCTTACAGGTACCAAAAGATTTTATTCAAAGCCACTGGGTTTTCAAAAAATTTGAATGAGTTAATCAATTCTCCATGAAGTACATTTACATTTATGCCTTTAAAAGACATTTTTAAATATTGAACTACAACATAATTTACAAATAAGTTACCTTTAGTATCCTGCAAGAGGATTTAACATTAAGAGTAAAGGTCCCCAGCATTAGAAAGCGTCCACTTAACAGTTGGCAGACGGGATTTAACATAATTTTTTCCCTTTCCATTTAATCATCTTGTTTTAATCAAGCATTGGCCTAATGTGTGTGAAAAAGTTTTAGTATATGATAAACAATATAATGAATGCCCACCCCTATTTCAAGGGACTTTCAACTTATTCTTTAGATGGTTTAGTCTTAGACTGGCTATTCAAAAATAAATCCATATTCTACAGTGGTTTTCCACCACTATCTGGCTTTTCACCATTAGTACAGTGTGACTTTAACACGTAGAAGATAATCTAGTGTACCAAGTTAGTACCAGTGGAGCACAAATTAAAAAAATAAAGGAAATCCTATTCATTTGAACCCTTCCTATATGCTTATAGAGAAAACTAAATTTTTTAACAATGACCAAGGAAGTTAGCCTGTCGGTTCTTCATTGACAACTTGGCTAGCCTCCAGAAAAATGCTTAAATAAGCAGGCATCCTCGGGTAGATCATACTTTGGCAATCATGTGCAGAGTATGTTGTTGGCAATCCTGAAACTGTAATTTTCATAGCTACATTACATGCAATCAGTAGAAGATTTTAAAGCAGCCAATTGATGTACAGTACTTTAGGAGGGCCTGAACAAACTCTTAAATATGGGGTGACAGACATATTTTAGCATAGCAATGACCCCAAAACAGCACCAGTTAGAGAATATTCATGCTTCAAAACAGCCTAGCTAAACTCCATGGTTGAATCTATTTGTAAAAACTTGCTTTCATTTGTTCCATTACTTCTAATCTGACCAAGCCTGAGATGCTTTGTAATATAGATTAGGGGGAAAATATATGACAAACTTAAGAGTATAAATAATCAGACAAGAAATAAAAATTTAAGCATACAGTGCTAAACTACTGAAGAATTTACTGGTATTACACAACAGAAAATGATCCACATACTTGAGCACAAGACCCTATTAGAGTGACCCAAAAGTATTTAATGATTAAATGTGTTCCTAATGGTGGTGTTGAATATGTATAAGGTAAAAGGCAAAGCCTTCACTGACAATTCTATTATTTTAATCAGGACCTCTTAAATTAATTATACGCAGATTAAAAACATAGACATTGGAAGCACAGAGCAGAACCCCTGTTGTTTTTAATATAAGCCAAATTGCTCAGAACACATCCATAATGAAGGCAAAAGGAACAAGCATTTGTTCGGTTTGTGATGTGCATGAGAATAGATTGTGCACTTCTAACAAAAGCCTGACTTATAATTAATCCATAAAATATGCACCTTTCTTTTTTTTTTT
>JAVLVB010000709.1:218029-231088 GCA_032876305.1 Orestias chungarensis | reverse complement strand
ATATATATATATATATATATATATATATATATATATAAATAAAAGGAAATACACACTCCTGCTTTCTTCAGATCTCTTTTTTTTTCTGCAGCCAGAAGCAGTTTCTACTGGCGTTGGTGCTGTGCTCAGATACATTTTGAACAGGCCCCTACTGAGCAAAATGGACACCCAAAAGATCTTCATTCTACCTACCAACACTCGGCTGCCTGATAAGGGTTTCGCTGTTGAGTGAAAATGTATGCTTTCTAATTTGGCTGAATACATATTGTATGGATAGCTGGTAATTCCCCCTGCTTTACAATTCCTATAATGGGATTTTTTCCTAAAGCTTATGTGACCCTGTCTTTCTTTTAACCCAAGGACAAAAAAGAATCACATAAACCCCGTCAAAGGTACAGCAATGGGTAAAATCCTGAAGGATAAAACAGAAACTGAGATGGAGGGGGGAA
Source organism: Orestias chungarensis (assembly GCA_032876305.1). Lineage (NCBI taxonomy): Eukaryota > Metazoa > Chordata > Actinopteri > Cyprinodontiformes > Cyprinodontidae > Orestias > Orestias chungarensis. The sequence goes on along the minus strand of JAVLVB010000709.1, from coordinate 230,639 downwards.
AAAAAGCAATGACATGAAGTTTGAAAGAGGAATTAGGAAAGGACAGACGAGAACAAATGGATTTCTTACTGTCCATTATACCAGCTGTGATGTGCCCTTTTTATTCCAGGCATAATTACATGGCAGTGAAAACCTGCTGGTTCCCAGCACGAGGTTAAATAGACAGCAGATGCCAAGTTAAAAGGAGAAACTTCCAGTAAAGGAATGTAGTTTTCCAGTATTGGTCGCATTTTCAACAAATCGTCAAATCAAAAGCTCAGCTAGTTTTTCACATTTTACCTGTACTGCTGCCATTCTGTGTCTGTTAACTGATTAAACTTGTCCAAATCATTATAAAACCCAGAGGTCCTTAGTCATTAAAATCGGCATCACTGTAAAACAACAGACACTGACATACAATCAGACTTAAAGTTCAAAACCTTTACTGTGTATCAGCAGGAATTGTTAGTAATTAATTGTTTATTAACTTGGAATAAACTTGGAGTTACAAATAGTGCAGGCTGGTATTTAATTTTAGATTTCTTTATATTTTATCCAATTCAGAATTAAGATATAAAGCTTTAGGTAGCTTAGGTAGAACTATGGTTGTTAAAACAAATGTGGGCAGTTATACAGAAAAATGTAATACCTCTTTAAGTTTTCTTTTGCATTCCACCCCATATTTGATAAGTGAGACATTTTTTTAGCATGTTTGAGTAGAAAGCGGTACTTTATTCTTTATGATATGAGTATTATTTGATGGTTTTCTCAACAGAGCTTAAGAAAGGGACCAACTTTTTGACATTCATTCAATGGATTATGCATTCCTCTTTTACCGCCAGTATGTATAAGCATGGTGTTTTATTGGGACTTTATGTAATGGAGCAACAAAAAGACAACTACTCCACTGATTGAGCTGCAGTCGGGACCAGGTACAACTCTGGAGGAGCTGCAGAGATTCATCGCCGGTTTTAAGAAATCTTTATGGTCATGCTATTAAAAAAACATCTGTTATCTCTGGAGGATTGAGAAAGAATGTCATTGTTGAAAGAAACAAAGATCATAGGGGGGTAAACCGGCAACAGGTAGACGTTGGTGTAGTTAGCCAAGACCAAAATAACTTTAAAGTAAAAGTAGAAGTGGAGGCAGCATGCATTAAACATCCTGCATAAGTGCTACAAAAATGAAATCTTTTTTTCCTTGCATGCACGGGCCCCAACCATGCACACAGAGCTATCATGGACTATTTTAGATAAACGCATAAATGTGCTCAAATGGGCTATTTAAGATACAGATGTAGTTCCAAGTGGGAATCAGCAGCATGACTAGCTTTTAAGGCAGTCCTAACAGTCTGACTGTGAGAGCTTTTCTGCAAAGACGAATTCCGCCTGGACTAAGCCGTCAAAGGCATACAGACGTTCAACAAAGTAGTAATTCAAAAAATTTAATACATAATTTAAATATATTAGAACATTTGTAAAATCATTTAGTTTCATTCCTCCTATTATGGTGGCTTTCAATCAAACAAAATAACCTGCTATGATGTTAATAAAAAGTGAAACAGCTCCGGCGGTAAGAATCCTCCAAATAGGTGCTGTCTGTGAAACAAATGGATTGCATCATGCTTGTTTTGGCAGCAGCATTCTGTAATAAATCCATAGATCTAAAGATTCTCAGCAAAAGCAATTGCAGATATTTTCAATGAAACATTTATAGATTTTTTGCAAAACTCCTACCTGACTTGTGAAACATAAACCCATCAACTACTAAAGGAACTTCTTTACTTTCACTTGTTAATATTTATTAGAATAATCTTCGTCATCGCAGTCCTGATACGACAATTTGTCGCTGCTGTTCTCCTGGAAGGACATCGGCTAGTGCACATACAATTCTGCTTTAAAGCCATCCTCTAACAGGAATAATATTATTCTTTATCCAACCAGTACCTGGCAGAGGCAGCTCCTCCAGGGTACTTTGTGAATGCCATAGAGACTGCTGATTGTTGATGTTCTGTCCTGGCCAGGAGCACTTAGCTTAGGTTGCTCATTATTTGTCAAGACATCTGACGCCTTTGTTCATCTCTGTCAGACCTGGATGCAAAGTCATCGTGAGTTAATGATGCAAATGCTGCAATGGTGAGAAAGCTTATTACGCTGAAAAATGTGGGTCGTGAATCTTTGCAGAGTAAGCCAAGCTGCATTTTTAAGCTCCGTACATAAAACTTGCACTTGGCACAAATGTGGTTTCTGTGCTGCTGTCACATAACAACAGGCTTTTGCACAGTAATACTTAACCTGTGTAAGGACAAGTTGAGGTGGAGACTGAAGTAGCAACTCTAAAGTGGTGGATTTTGCATAACAGCCTTAAGAGCTTTTTTTTACATCAAGGATGAATGCTACATATTGTCTCAAGTGTTTTAAGTGCCATCTTAATAAAAACCTGACTCTAAATAAAAGAACAAAACCGTCTTTACTACTTTGCAGTGCCATGCAAGTCACGTTTGAAAAGAACACATCCCATCAAACACCGCCTTTCATAAGAGCCAAGCGTGTTGCAGAGCGAACTAGATTAAAAACAAACACAGACAACACTGAGGTTAGAGGCTGGTGAGGAAGAAAATGCTGTTACACTGAATGCTTTGGTGAATAAGCCCTCACTGTAGTTGCATATACTTACACATGCTACACTGTTTTGCAAATGCGCGCACCCTTTGAACCTCCATGTTTGCTCTCGTTTTTCAATCCGAATTGCTATCATTTATAGAAAGTTTATGGGAGATTAACAAAAGGTAGTGCAAAATTGGATGCAAAATAATGCATGGCTTTTAAAAACTATACCATATATATTTGAGCTCAGCAATAAAAAATAATAAAAAAATAAAAATAAAAATAAAATCAATAATTTGCTCAACCACATTTTGTGTGTATTGAAGGATATTTACCAGTTCTAATGTATGAAAACTCCTAAACTTAGTCATTTGGGATTAAAAGGCAATTGATAAGATCAAAGAAATCTTCTCCATTAGTGCTAAGAATTGTGTATTTGATTTAGATCACAAGTTCAAGGTCAATGCTATTCCCAGACATGCACTGAGTAGCTTTTTGCTTGTTGAGGAAATCATTTCCACAGCACTTTGCTGCTACTTAGTGTTACAAATGACCCAATCATAGACAGAGTCAAGGCTTGGACCAGGGAACCTTATAACAAGTTACATTTATTTCAGTTTATTACATTTATTAGGCGCAAATGTCTAGCAAAATCTTAATAGAGTTAGTTTTAGCTGTACGAAAAGTGAGTTGAGGTTAAACAGAATTCTGAATATTGGTCTGTTTGAGCTTTTAACAACCCATTCTGCAAACCTGTATTAGAAGTGTGGGTCAAATGACCTAAGATTATATATAGAACAAATGCAAAAAGGACTTGTTCTGTATGTTTTATGACCATAATGAGTCAAAGTCATTAGTATTAGTTTCCAATCACTTATATTGGAATGAGAACACCACAGCAGTAATCCACCATCAGTTCCCATGAGGCGAGGAAGAGGCTGTTTGTGCCCATTATAAAGTTCAGGCCCTCACTGTAGGAGTCAGGAAAACACGGCTCTTCCAGCTTGACAGCAAATCTTTACTAAAAGCATGTGGCAGGAATCCTTTTGTCCCTGCACAAACACCAACAATGTGCCGCACGCAAGAGTAATGGATGCAGGGCCTGTGCCACTCTACGCCTCGGAACGCATTTTTTAATATCAAAGTAACCAAACACTTACTTGTGGGATACTGAATGTTAAATAGAGCAGTGTACTCTCTCAGAAGCACAGGTTAATTGGGCTGCCAGGCTCCAGCTTCGATTTTGATCCAACAGGAAAAGTTCTGCTAAGTAATGCCAGCATAAATACTTCGAGAAAACATTTCATTTACTTCCAATTAACAAAATGATTTATTAACTGAGTTGGCATTTAGTTACTAGACATCTTTGTATTTAATATTCAAAACAAAACGCTAGCAGTCAGAGGTGTCTAACTAAGTAAGAGGCTTCATCTGGCTCATCTCTCTCCATGTATTTAGCAATACAGGAGGGGGTACTACTATAAATCAAGTTCCTCTTTCCTGCTGCTGTGCTCCCCAGGTCCGGGAGGACAGTGGCCACTTCCTTAAACATTAATCTTTTAATGGACTCTATTCACCTCGCTTTGGCAGCTCCACTTTCCCGCAACAGGTCAGCAACGATTGCAAAGGTCTTTAGTCCTCAGATAGGTAAAAAGATACGATCAGCAACAATCGGGACAAGGTTTGGGAGGCAAAGCTGAGCAAGCTGCAGCACTCTGGGTTAAAGAGCGGAAACAACTTTGAAAGGTATTTATATTAGAGAGAAAGTGAAACCTGGAGTCAATTAGAAATCCTGGAGCAGTTTCTGTACATTCTGAAACATCACACTCCACTGTATTTCATTGAGATATTAAAGTGGAAGTAAAATAATACAAGGTTTTTCCAAACTGAAAAGTGGGGAATGCATTAGCAAATCCAGTTACTAATTCAATTGTCAGTCATTGGGCATTTTCTTCACTAATTTGAAATAATCTTGCTGTATACATTGTTATGCCTTGCATTTGTATGTTTTTTTTGGGTAAGCAGCTGGAATGGTGAAACTTAGCTCACAGACTAAAGAACAGTATATTTCAGGAGGTTCTTATGCTGGTAAAACAGGCAAAATTGGACTTTAGAGGAGAGCTGAAAGGGGTTCAACACTTTCATTTGAGAGACACCAAACTCAAAAACAGTAGGTTGTTTAAAGCTATTGATAACAATGACACTGCAGTCATTAAATATGTATGAACAAAAGGGGAGAGTGAAAGCTACACAGAAAAGGTTAAAGAGGGGTTTCAAACTTTATATATCTTCAGAACTTAGACCGGGAATCTCATCTGTGAGTATGACCAGTGTTGTCTAGTCGCAAGAGAACATCCCTTATCCATTGTGAATGAGAAGAGAGAAATTGAATTTTCCACGTTAATGAAATAGCTATTTTGGCAAACAATAACTAAAATGAGCATTCTTAAATGTGTTGTAAGTCCAGTGAGAAATTTGGCCTGTATAAAACTTCCTATTGGAAGATTATACTTAGGGTCACGAATGGATTTTTTTCAAAACTAAAATATAATCATTTCTTGTCAGTATTACTCAGGTTAAGCTTGTTTTGCCAATAATGTGTGTGCAACAGTAAAACATCTGAAGTATGCCTTGATACTGGGCCTCAAATACCAAGGATGGTGACTGCTGCTTTACATGACTTTCCTGCAAACTGTGAATGAGGCATCATTCCATTTGGCACATATCCTTAAAGGTCGGGTTTTCTGGAACAAATGACTTGTCAACAGATTTTTCCATTTGGGGTGTTTATCTCTGCAGCTCATTACTAGAGACCCTTTGGCTGCTTTCTTCATTATTATCCTTCTGACCTTGCAGTAGGTTGCACCAGATTTGCTTTAGCAGTGTCAGATTAATATTGACAAAATACACATATAGGCAATTAATTCCAATGTTTTTTTTTATTTTTAATTTGTATGAAGCTTGGATTTCCTACTTCACCACAATTAAGTATTATGTATCACTTATTGTTGATCCATAGAATTATAAAAGTGATTTTATGTTTTTGGCCTTGACAAGGTTTTGAAAAAGATATCACCATTTGGAATGGCTCTCTGTATTAGCTTTTTAAAGTTTTGTTTGAAATTGGTGGCGACCCTTACTGGTTGGATTTGGACAAACCGCTGAGGTTTTCTGTCGATGCTGGCCTGCAGATCACAAAACTCAGTCGTAGCATTCAAAGTTATCCTTGGCTGGAACATGAGAGCTGAAGCCTGAAGAAAACTGGATTTTGCTTCTAATGAGCTCAGAAGAGGGCATTTCATAACACCAAAGGGCTAGAGCGTCTCATGCCAAACAAATCTCAGTCCATCTTTTGAAGCCATTTCTACAGTACGCTCATGCAACTTAAAACTGCCTCCAGATGAAATGATGCAATGTTCATTGTCAAGAGAGGGAAAATAGGCTGATGGGGGTGATACAGGATAAATGTATTTCTTGGTCCAAGGGTAACTGGGTAAACGTGGCACACCACTCAAGTCCTGAGAGAGATTATCCCAATTGCCAGCTTCAGAAATTAATTCAGTGACCTACAGCAATGTGAAATTCATTTGCACATCGCTCGTTGGGTAGTTGTGTGCAAGCAAGCGCACGCATGTTATCTCCACGACAGCGGTCTAACTGAAAAGATGAAAACACGCGGCAAAGGAAGGTATGACGGCCAGTGAGAATGTCACCACAGTATTTGGCTTTGGAGTTATGCAGTGGCTCCACACTGCATGCCAAATGGCCAAGCAATCAATTGCGCTCCCCTCTGATCCCCCACGACATCATTCCATTTCTTGTGAATCACTAATTCTACTTTAAGTTCAATAACAAGTTGTTCCTCATTTTGGCACGTACAAATAACGTTACTTTAAAGTAAAGGTCAAAAGAGTGTTTGACTCTCGAGCTATGGACAGACACAACACCCCATGCAAAATAGCCAAGGAAACAATGGTGTTCCCATGTTCTATCATCTATCAGGCGGTTTAATATTCAGTTAGGACCAACTATATATGTATATTTTTTTTTTAAGTGCCGTTTTTCTTTAAAATCCTTAAATGCATTGTTTGTATACATATTCTTACTGTAACCTCACTTTCAATAACAAGTTCCTCCTCACCTTAAAGTTTTTTTTTGAAAATGTTCAATTGAATTAGAACAATTTTAATACAAATCTTAAAATGACAAACTGCACCTCATTGTACCAAACTCACTTGGGTGACAATCATTGTATTCCATAATTTAAATGAGTTCCTGCCTTATTGCACACATTGTATAACAAGATTTATAATTCAATAAATATTTATTGTAGATGTGATTTTTTTTTTAAATCTTGATTTTTTTTAAACAGGTACTAGATTAAGATCTACCCAAAGCCTTCTTTCAAAATAAATACACTAATCACAAAAAGTTAGGGATATTTGGCTGTCGGGTTGACTTTCAGGATGAGCCCAAAATGCATTCAAACCTTAACAAATGAACTTAATGTGACCTTCTCTAAGCTTTTGAATACAGCTGTCCAACTGTTAAATGTTTCAGTACTTTTTGCACATTTTGCTTTTTGCTTTAACGGCAAAAGTCACAACAGGTGTTTGATTCTCGAATCCACCAATTAATGTCCTGGTTCAATTACAGCTGGTGTTTAAACAGTCGTCCTCATCAGGATGTTCACATTGTGACATCATGAGACCAAGACGACACCCAACAATAGATCAAAAGTACCTGGCCATTGCAATGCTTTAAACAGGACGCTCTTAGACGGACGTGGCCATTGAGCTCAGATTGTCAGAGTGTCATCAGCAGGTTGCAACAGAGATACCGAGTGACTGGAAGAGTTACAGAAAGTAGAAGTGGACGTCCTTTGGCTACATCCCATGCTGATGACCGTTACATTGTGAACAATGACCTGAGAAACCGGATAATGAATGCCACTTAACCTCAGGCACGTTTAAGGTAAGTGAGAGGCACCCAAGTGTCACATCAGACCGTTTACATCAGCGTGGTCTGCATGCTAGACGACCTGCAAGGGTACCTGACCACACCAGCAGGCACAGGAGTCATAGTCTTGCATGGGCCAGGGAGCATTTACGCTGGACGAGGGACCAGTGGGCCCCAGTGCTGTTCTCTGATGAAAGTCGATTCACGTTGAGCAGAAATGATGGCCGCCAACAATGTTGGAGAAGTCAAGTAGAGCGCTATTTATCAGCCACTGTTGTCACCAGACCAGCTTTTGGTGGCTGCGGTGTCACAGTGTGGGCAGGTGTGTCCAGTCTGTATAGAACTGCCCTACACTTTTTGAGTGGTACAGTGACAAGCCCATACCACCTGAATAACATCATTAATCCAGTGATTGTGCCCCTACAAGAACAACACAGGCGTTATTTCATCTTCATGGACGACCATGCTCCAGCTCATTGGGTCGCATCATCAGGGAACAGCTGTTGGAGACTGGTGTACCTCAAATGGAGTGGCCTGCATTTTCTCCAGACCTGAATCCCATTGAAAACCTGTAGGATCAACTGAGTTGCCGTGTAGAGGCTCGGAACTCTGCACCCGAAAACCTAAATGACCTGAGGGCTGCCCTTCAAGAAGACTGGGATGACCTGTTCAGCAGACAAGAAGTCGACTTGAGAACAGCATGAGACGTCGTTGTCAAGCTGTAATTGATGCTCAAGGGTACATGATAACTTATTGAGACGTTGACATTTTTTGTTGTGGTGTACACACCATTGTTGTTAACTTTTGTTTCAACAAATTGTTTGAGATGAAGAAATAACCACTGCATCCTTCTACATGTTCTACTTTCATGATACATCACTGTAGCCGGAACTTTTTACATTTTCCACAAATTTCACCCGAAAGCCAAATATCCCTAACTTTTTGTTCGTAGTATATGTTATCACTTACCAGGATTTAGAAACAAAGGAAAACAAATTAGGTTTATTTTCTGTTACCATAAATTATTATGGATATTTAGCTCTAAAACCTTAACAAAGTAAGATCACCAAAGCAATTTACAGTAAGAGATTACATGAAAAGAAAACACAAAAATTAATGGAAAAAGCCTTAAAATGTAGGTCTTCAGCTTTGACTAAAAAGGTGCCCTGGTCGGAGGTAAAGCGAAGATCTATAGGGAGATTGTGCCAGAGTTGGTCTCCTGCAGGTCACCTCAGTGTTTTAGCCTTAGGACATGTCTTAGGACATATAATAAAAGCTGACTTGATATTCTCAGGAATGTCCCATGTACAGGTAGAATTAAAAGTTGAGATAAATAAGGCGGCGCAAGGCCATAAAAACCTTTAAAGTAACAATTAAAAAGTTTTAGTTTTGATCAATTTTGGCAGCCAATAGACAGCCAGCAGTAGTGTTTTGCCTGAAGGAAGACTGTATTTCCTGTCAAGACCTGCGCATAGCGTAGTAAAATCCTGATCCCCCGGTCACCTGCAGTTGGATTGAAGTACATTTCTGTTTACAGTGGCAGTGAAGGATGAATAGTGATGAGGTAATGAATCTAATTGTGGCGAAACAATGTCATATGATGCTGTTGAAAATAAGATACAGGGGAAGTGTTGTATGGCGTAAAGCAGTCAGCAAATTTGTAGCCGTTTTGTGTTCCAGGGTTCCTGCCACTTTCCTCAAAGTTTCCTAGTGCTGGTTAAAGTGAAACAGACCGCCTCGGGCCATGACAAGGTGTCATTGAATGAGCTGTAAGTCGAAGTATAATCACAAAAGCGAAAAAATTTTATGAAGGTTGAAAAGTTACTTAGTGTTGCTTTAAAAACAAACAGAAATTATAAAAACTACAAAATGAACAGGAATTTTTTTCAGAGGGTATACAAAAGGGGTGATGTACTTATTTCTAGACATTGGTTGGCATTACAAATGTGCAAGAAAACAATTGTGTTCCGTTTTTTATATATTTTTATTTTCTCCAAAAAGCTTAATTTTTTATTCAAACATGCACCGGGGATATGGTTATGGTTGGTTTTTTACAGGAAGTGTAATTATTAAAAAAACAAAAAAAATATTTACTGTTTCTAAACGAATGCCCACCTGATATTTAGCTTTATTTGGCTTTTATGGAACTTGCTCTGTGAAATGACAAAGAAAGCAAGCGTGTTCCTGTTTTTTCCGCCTTCTTCTGTAATGTTGCCAACGTGCCATTTGTTGAAATTTCTGCTTTTGAAAATATATTTATCATTGAATTTGTTGTTACTAATAACAGAGTTACCCTAATATGTAAGTTCAGTAAATTATAACTCAAACTACCACATTTTCTTACACTAAAATGAATATCAATTACATGCGCTAAATTACAGTTTAAACAAAAATTATTAAATCGACATTTGAGAAAAGATTTTTAGCCGTTACCTCAGTGATTCAAACTCTGATTAGGACAAATTTGTTATCCTTATTCTACCATACCCCTCCATGTCCAAACCTATCGCTCAGTTTAACAAACATATCTACCAATAACAGACATTAGGGTCATTTTACTCAAAAAGGTTGTTATTAAACAGTTTTTTCAAAAAACAAATCCCTTAACAAATAATTTAATATTTTATTATTTAAAAAAAGAAACCAAACATTCACATAAATATTCAGGATTTCTATGGAATAATGCACAATAACTCCAACTTCCTGCTCTAAAATGTTCCCAGCACTTACTCAACCTGAGAAACCTAACCCAGTTGTTGCATTCAAAATAATGCAGAATGGAATATTCACTCTAAACAAGTAACATATTTTTCCATAAGATAACATTGATGAAGATAGATCAGAGAAAGCAAAAGATGTGCCCCTTTTATTTTTTGCTTACTAATTATATTCAAGGCACTAATCAGATTAGGTTGCAGTTTGCATAACAGCCATCCAACAAAGACGTGTGTGGATACACAATAAAACACGAAAGTCAAATTAAGTAAGCTGCGTGGGCTGTTGAACCCACACTTCGCGCTACAGCATTTCCTCTTGTTATTTTTTAGAGACAAAAACACTTGGACTGATTGGTTCAGGAATAAATGATCTCTAATTAGCCTAAGTGCTTCAGAGAGAATATTTTAAGAAGGAGAAGGTCTGAATAGATACACTTAAAAAGAGCCAAGAAATTGAAGCATTTTTAGTTTTTCTCTCTCATAAATGGTAAGCTTGCAGGGATCCCACAGAATGAGATGGAAGGTGGGTTCGTGGTATCGTTTGTGTGAGATCCGTGACTGAGTCCTCTTGTAGTGAAATCAATAAAGCTTGAAGCATGAACGCTTAAAAATGTGACGATCAGATATTGTATAATTCTGTATTTGTTATTCAACTCGCATGCAGCAGGAATCAGAGCAATAAAAAAGGAAATGGTATCATGAAAGCCGGCCCGGCTCTCTCCCTCTCCAAGTAGAACAATTACTTTCTGGAACAATTACCTCTGATATGAGCATAGAAATCACTCGGGTGAATAATATAGCACAAGACAGATTTAACACGTATGCTGCTTTACAAGTTCTACTGAACGGCTGAGATGAGAAACTGAACAGACTTATAAACTCTTCTCTTTGCTTGTTGATTGCTTCAATATTAAACGCGCCATTTGATCTGTTTGGCAAATGTATATATTTCTATTCACAAAAAGTACACATTTCTCCTATAACAGTAAGAATGTATCAAACTAGCAGTTTATTTACAGAGTTTGTGCTTTTGCTAGAATTACAGCTGTAAGTCACATGGCATACTGCATCTATAAAATCTAATCAGTTTTGTCTCATCTGAGTAACGCTGTCGCCGTTTGTTGTTTTAGACTCTCTCAACTTGATCTAGAGGCTCATGTGACTTTTCAAAGTTCATCACATCAACATTTTAAGACATTTCTGTTGCAGCACTTTAAATTTGAGAACACTGTCTTTTACACCTTTTTACTGGTGTGGTTATGGGTCCCTAGCTTAGCGGTTACTTTAACATTACCATGGCTCACCTCAGTCTTCTCCCAGTCATCATTATAGATTTGATGGTAGAATAAAGCAGAATATAATGAAAATCTCAAAAAGATTTACTACAACTGAACAGTAAAAATAAACAAATTGTTTTATTGTGCAAAATATATCTTCAAAGGACTTTTTTGATGACAATTTGACTTCTGATATCACCCACAAATCTTTCAATCAAGTCTATCAATTAATCATAGAGCAATTAATAGCTAATCCTTTAAATCTCAAAAAGAAAATTCCCCCATTCAAATTACAAAGCACCAAAACAAAATTCAGTTCGCTTTATATTATCTACAAGGGTCTTACTCACAATTTTTACATTTGTTTTTTGCTTTTAACCAGATTTACGTTACCCATTTTATGCGGTAGGGATGCAACAGGACATAACTTAATAGTGCTGTTTAAAATTGGCTTTTTTCTTTACATAACGGACACATTTGGATGGTACAGTACGTATTCTGTTCTCAGTGAGAAGATGATTTTGGCAGCTCCTCCATAGTCTCAGGTATTTCTTTGTATTCATGTGTCCTTCAGTTCCTCAATGTGAAAGGATGTCGTTTTGCTAACATTTAACATTTACATTTAACTTCAACACTGCAAAAAAAATGCGATAAAATTCACCATAAAATCGTGCTGTATGAATTTAAAATTGAAACTGACCAGACACAATTGAATTATCTGAAAATAGGAAACCTATACAACACCGCCATGACTACTTGGGGTGTAAAACACTTCATACCCAGGTATGAATATAATCTTACATTGTGTGTCCACTTAGCACATACAAACATTTGTTAACGTCATTTTAATCAGCTTTTTCTTCCTGGTGGTTACTGTTGAATAAGTATGTTCATGTAATATGTAAAAAGCAGTGAAGAGTGTCTGTGTGTGCTGACAAAGATAACCATGTGTGTGCTGACAAGTGTTGCAGGATAAACATTCCTGTATCTTCCAGAGCTGGGACAGAGGATGATGGAGGGGGACTATTCATCTGTCCCAAGCCATAAAATTGTCAGTTAGATAACGGGAAAG
>JAVLVB010000709.1:203241-217929 GCA_032876305.1 Orestias chungarensis | reverse complement strand
TTTTGTTACCGCCTTTTTGTGAATAAAAGAACCCAGAGCGGAGCGGAGACCTCAGACCTGAGGATATACGACAGGGGTCTGTCTGTCAGGTCTCCCTCTTGCAACAGGTAAACATATATCAGCGTTGGGTGTCTTTATTGAATCTCTCTAATATTTACAGGTCTGAACTCGGTGAGAAGTCTGGGAGACTTTCTCGACATTACATTAACTTTTTATTCCGCTGTTACAGGAAAAAATGTCTAACAATAGTTTTTCTTCTTTAGTATTTAAGGACTTTTCTAAGGCAAAGCTAGCAGACAAGGACACAATGAAATGCAAGCAAGCTGCGTAAATCATTTGGGCATATACAATAGTTAATTAACTAAAAGACGCCCTAATGAATTGAACATAATGATTTTATTCAAGACAGACTGTGATATGAATTGTCATGCTCAGCTATAGAACAAGGACTCGAACAAGGAATGCAGTTTGTAGTTCAGTGATGAAGAAACGTGCTTGCCTTGCTTTTTTGTCACAATCTTTACACTCAGGTTTGTGTAAGAAAGAAAACTGTTCCTCCAGTTACAGCCAGAGCACACTTTATTAAAGTGTCATACTTCAAGAAACATGGCTCTAACGGTTCAAGAGACATTAAATGGTCTCTAGTGTTTCTATCCTTATGGAAGACCTACAATTTTGTTGAGTTGTGTTAAACTGCACAATGGATCACAGGGCTATTTGTGATCATGAGTTGTACACAGAGAAATGCAGTGCCCTGCCCATGCCAAAGAGTTTGATAAGTACTTGCAAAAACATGTGTTGTGAATGACAATAAAGTCTCCTTAAATTTGGGACCTATGCTTTCATTTTTCAAAAGGTAAGAAGCTATAGAAACCAGCTAGAACCTATATAGAGACGTTGTCACCCTTGTCAAACAACGGATTAACTAAATCATCACAGGTCTGAATAATCCCTGACCAGTAAAACCAAGAAATTGCTTAAACAGAAACCATTTGACAATGTTTTAATGATATTTTCACATCATTTAATAGACGGTAAACCAAATATATTGTCACTGGAAGTATTTTATGTTTTGTGGTAAAAACTGAATTTGGAAAAGTGTTTCCTCTGCTTCAAATTTGTTATTTATAAGAGTTATTTTCTTCATTATAGTCTTTTAAACACCATATGTGCACATAGTTTTATATTTCTGTCTGTTGACAACATATTTTAAATACCCAGTGCTTATAGAACTGGTGTGATATTATAGATTACCAACTCCTTAAGTAGCCTTTTTATAACGGACTTTTTAAGTCTTGAGTCCTTTTTTTGTCGGCTACATTTGGCCTCTGCTAAGCTAAAAGACGTTGACGTAATGTTACTCTTGAGTACACATGTTGGCTACGCTAGCTTGACAGAAAGCCATTTCTAAGGCTTTTGGCTTGAATCTCAATAATAGCCATTGTAATCAAAATGACAAAAACATGGATTAGTAGCAAAACCTTGGGAGTAGTTGGCCTACCAACATTCATGTCTTTGCATTGACAACTCATCATTCATCCAAATAAAACTAAAAGAACATCTAAAGCTCTGAATTGAGGTCAATGCTCAATATAAGATAAACTAGACAATAATATGATCTAAAGCACAGTTCTGAGGTAAGAACAAGTACAGTGTAAAAGGAAAAAACAACAACTAAGGCACAGTTACATGAGGCGTTTTAATGAGCCAGAAGACTTTCGGGGAAATATTATTGGGAAGGACATTGCAAAAGTTACACTAGTTGAAACAAGACGTCCTACTTCTAACAAAAGCAGGTGTACTCGTCATCATAACAACACTCAAATAGTATGTTGGTATGATTGTGGCAAGTCCATCACCAAATAAGGATTTTGGCCAAGTCAGAGCCATGTTTGAGGCCCACAAGCTTAATTAAAACTATTCTGAAATAAACAGTGGAATAAAAGTCCTCCAAAGAAATGTGCGAGTTTTTGCAAATGTTTTGGACGAGTTTGTGCTGCCAAGGCTGCCACAACATCACTATATCACGAGGTTACTTTTTCCACATAGGTCCTGGATTATTTCTGTAGCGGTCCTCTAATACATGAAACTATTTATAACCTCATTTTGTATTTATTGATGTTATTCTCGTGTGATATTAAAAATCGGGTCATGACATTCTAGAGTCAAACCTGTAAGGAAGCCAAATACGTTTCATCAACTCTCCAGGCGTATCCAAGATCCGAGAGTCCCACACAGAAAGCTGCTCCTGCTAGATTGCTCAAAGACAGTGTATAAATCGCTGCCTCTGCAAGGCCCATCTATGCCAGTATGAACCTTATAGGATGGTTCCATTACACATAAAAGCAAAAAAAAAATTTTTATCTTGTAAACCTATACACATTATCAATTACACAGCATTTCACCTTAAAACAATTCCACCTCCATCAAAGTCACGACGGTTAATAGACAACCTTTTTTTCTCTCTTCACTTATTTCGCCAGGACGGGATTAAAAACTGGTTATCGTTCAATTCCCTTAATGTTGCCTCTCTATTGCCTGTCATTTGTGCTAATTAATTTTTTTGGGAGTTGTATTGGCTGTCTGACAGGTAACATTATAAAGCATGACCTCCACTGCTATATTATCGTTTCGACAGCTCAGAAATTTCTGCTAGTGGGGAAAGTGTGGGACGAAGGCAAGACAGTTCCCGAAACCTACATAAAGTGGATTCCCTTGTCAGGTTGTGTCAAGTAAAATATTATCAAGCAAATTCACATCTACTCATTGTGCTCTAGAGAAAACTGGAAAAATACACCTGAAGACCACTCCTACGTTTATGCATTCTTCTTGCATAGATTTGAAAAATGGGATATTTCTAGGCTTCCTCTAAATGACACAATTTAGGGTTCACTTTTCTTTAATAGTAGCCAAGAGCTGCTATGTTAAAGGTTCTGCAAGCAACCAGGTATGTTTTTGTGTAAGAGTCCCACTTCAGGATGATTCTGGAATAGAATATGTATGACTATGACTATGCAGATTGTGTATGTGTGTGAAAACAATACGTTAGAACAAGCAAGCGCTATGTTCAATTGTCCATTCACTGAGCTCAGTAGGGTGTAAGGGCTGTCAGGATTCTTTTCAGGTTCAAAAATGTCTGTGTAGTAGTGCTGGCTATGGTCAGTTATTTTCCATTGGAAACTGCCATTTTGACATGGTTTAATTATTTAAATTAAGCCAAAATGTTTCCCATCATTTTAATCACTATGGTACACTAAAGCATGTCACTCCTATGCTTGGACATCCTTTTAAATCTGTTGCTGTATACTCCTGGGCATACTCCTAGGAGGGAAAAACCTCTTTTTTGCTTTCTCGTCTTTTTTGTTGCTTTCTTTTCTTGCTTTGGTCTTTATTGTTCACTTTTGTATATACACACTTAAATACATTATTTTAAACCTCCATGATGTTATTGTTTCATGAGCTGCCAATTCGCCCCTTATATACTATTGGTGCAGCATCTACAGTATTGTCAGCACTGTAGTACAGAGAGCACTGAACCAAAAGGCAAAGCTCAAACATGGGAATGTGCTCTGGGTGACGACTGAAAGAGTAGAGATGCTGCTGTTTCATGAGGCGCCAGATGAGGTAGCTATGGCCACAGACACATTAACGTAGACGCATCATTGAGCGAATTGGTCCGCGGTTGCGCCACGTCAGTGCGTCCGTCATGTTGATGTGGCAGATATGCCCCGTAGAGTAATAAAAGCAAATGGACTAAACTTCATACAGCGCCTTACTACAGGGTGCTTTAAGTTAGTTGTAACTGGCTTTGTTTGTATAGATTACCTCAAATGGTCCAAAACTTTAAATTAGCATAACGGGACTAAATAACAGGGCCAGATGAAGCTTTTCTATGTCAGATAAGTCTGGTACTTTTGTTACACATCTAAACACTTACACACACATCCTTTCTCATCCAAACAACATGACAAAGACAGTGGTTGACCTTTTCATTTCATTTTTAACTGGCCAATTACTCCGTCGCATGTATAGGTACAACCCTTGTGAGTTCAATGCTAAGATGATAAATATGAAACATTTCTATATATAACGGATTCCCAGCAGAGCTGTCTGTCCGAGTTCAGCTGCCATACTTTAAATGTTACCACCAATAAATAGTTTGAATGAAAGAATCAAGCTAACGAGTCAATAACTATCATTCACCCATTCACATAAATATATTTTGGAAACAAATGCATACCAAAAACAAAATATATAACTAAGTGATGATTATAAATATTTATATTCAACATTTTTTCTGTACTATAAAAACATACACATATCTACACAGGGGAATCTTTTATACATGCATCATGGATGAACATATATACACACACATATCTATACAGCATATAAAAATATACAATTTTAGCCAGTGTACTGTCAGTTGAAAACCAGTATTATCAAAAGTAATTTTTTATACTAACCTTTGAAAGGTAATGCCATGAGATCTGGTCTGTACTGTAACCCGGTTGATACATCATCTACTCCGATTGCTCAAGTTAGGCACATCCAAGATGGCAGTGACATTGACGTACGACTCAGTGCTCAATGAGGCGTCTACATATTCATGTCTATGTCTCTGGCATCTGGTTAAGGTTCCTCCTGGAAGACTCCCAACCCTGAAGGGACTGTGTCTTAGTTACTCTGGGAATGTCATGCCCCTCAAAGGAGCTAGCCCAAGTGCCTGGGGAGATCCTATTCTGGGTCTTTCTAGAACCCTATCCCAAATTAAGTGGAAGATTGGATGCATAGAGCAGTTAGTTTTGCAATATAGCAAGCTATTGTCATCCTTTTAGTTTAGACAGAGTTAGTTGTTTGGAAAGAAAAACTATACATTAATTTAAATATTAAATCCATTAAGCAGATTCCATTTTTAAGGTAATAATTGTCAATACAGGAGAATAAATAATTCCCAGATGCCTCATTTGTCATTATATATACATTTAGACTTATACTTAAATATCATTAAATCGTGTTATATTACAGAAGGATATCATTTAAAACCCATATTCGAGTACAACAAAGTACTAAGTCATCAAGAAGTCACAGAAGAATAGACTAATCATGAAACTGAATGCTAAATTATTACGCTTTATTTGCTCTGCATTGCATTGTGAAGAAAAACCTTTTGGCACTGCTCAGGTAATGCCTTCGGATGAGTCTCCTGTCCTGCTAATGAGGGTATTCATTCTGCAACAGCTGTGCAAAGAGCAAACACAATTATGCATCATCCAAAGGATGATCCAAGCAGGCAAAAACACAAGAAAGCATAATTCGTTGATGCTGACCTTTGTGTTACCTGTTATTTTGATTGACTGGAACAAAGAAAAATTGTTTTTAATGAGTTCCAGATATATTTGAAGGTGCTGTTTAATGTTCTTTCAAACAGCATTGCAACTGTGGGTGGACATGCATTAACAACTGTCATACCTGGATGGAATTTGTCCTTTAAATAATTGTAAGCTCTGGCTGTTGTCTATTCCAAAGTCCTAAATGTTTTTTAATAGGGTTGGACATTTCTTAGAATAACCAAAGTTCAGCTTTTTCTTCTTTTCGAATGATTAAGAAGGCAGGAGACCGGGAGAGAGATGGATGTAGTCTTGGAAGAAATATACACCATATTCAACACACTTTGAGACTAACTTTGGGCATCTCCCTCTCCAACAAGCCATGTATAATATAGCAGGTATCTTTTAACGTTTATATAATAGTGTAGAAAACTATTCCCCTTTATATAAATCTCTGCTAAAGTAGTGCAGAACAATACCTTACACTCAGTTGCTGATGTTAGCATAATGTTGCAGATTAAGCAAACATTACCAAAATAATATTTAAATTGAATAAAACAGACCATATGAATTATTACTGCTTTTAAGGCAAAACACTTAATTCTGCCGTCAATACCCGACCATGTCAGCTGCACAAATATAACATATTTGTTTAGGATAAAGTTATTGTCGATGCATTATTCATGCTAATGCATTTAAAAGGAAGTAAAAATGTTTCTGCAGGCCCAGAGGGATGCTCGATGCATATGCTGCGTTCATATCTAATGGGTTAAATCAGGCTGGAACAAGTAAAAACAGCAGTGTTCTTGTTCACTGCTCTTGGTAGTACAGAATGCCTTTGTTCTTTTTTTACTTGGCAGAGTTCTTATTCATGCTTATTTATGTAGTAACAACCTGTGTTCACTTATTTAGACATGTTCCTAAATCTATGCAGTAATTTCTTCTACAGAAATGGCTGGGTTTTGTTTGTTTGTTTTATTTAAATGCATTGCTGCCCTAGGGACTGAGGATCATAGAGGTTCATCCATCCTGTCCAACCTTGTTGGTTGGATCTTTGCCTTCTATAAATCTTTTAAGGAGGTTAAATTTCCCTAAATTCTTTGCACTATTTACCAAACAGTTGCCCCTTTTCAAGTATTGGTGACCTTCTGTCAAATGTCTTAAGTCGTCAGATGGTAGCATCTTGAATCTTTTCCCGCATGACACAAACAGCCAAATTAAAAAGTGCAAGAAAAAAAAATCTGTGCTTTCAGAAATTATTCAATTTAAATACATTTTAAAAATTGCATATGATTTGATCTAAATTATTTAATTTTAACAGTGGCTGTATGATCATGGACATTGTTCTCTTTGAATGTCAATCTTTGCCATGGTCTCAAGGATTTCACAGGCCCAACCAACAGCCTTTCTTATTCCATTTATCAACTTCCAAAAACAAAAAAAAACCAACAAAAAAAAAACCCATCCCCCCCACAGCAGGTTGCTTTCACCAGGCGTCAGAGTTAGTACTGTAGACCGGTACTAAGAAAAAGTCATATTTAAACATACATGCAGGGCAGACGTGGGCATTTAAATTATTTGATATACAAGAGCTTCAAAAAATAGTGTTCGGAGTGCGAAAGCGTTAAAGACAGTTGCCAAAATATCCAACTGGACAGTGAATAATGGCCACTAGAAAGCACAATAAGAGACATATTTCAAATGACTTCTGAAAGTGACAGACTGGGCTTCTGAATTTTTTTTAATTAAACTTAAACTCTTAAATGATCTATTAATTTAAATGGCACCCCTTTAGGAGGTTATGACATTCTGACTGGAAGGAGACATCTGTTTCTACCATTGCCTTGCAGAAAGGTGATTTTGGATTTAAGAATTTCACCAAAGCATTTTTTGAAAGGAGTTACAATGTTCATCTTTCTAAAGCCAAAGTTCTTTATACTGAACTTCTTCAATAGCTGAAAAACATGTATGCAAGTTAACTAGTCAGTCTAAATTATGTGTACAAGCGTGATTCTCTGTCTTTTAGATTACTGCAGTGCCCTCTAATGAACTGTTGACCTGTCCAGGGTTTACCACCTGTAAGCCCAATGAACGAAAAACTTCTCTGACAGTACACACCTACCAACCAAGATAAACCTTCACATCAAACTTACACAGTAAAAAGCCACGCAATATTTTAGAGACTAAGGATAATAAAATAATAAGTTGTCTTATTTTTCATTGAAATGGCAAAGGCTTAAAAAACCTTAGTAGGTATAGTTTACGAGTAAATAAATAAAGCACCCAATCTCTTAGTGGTTTGTTTTTTAAGGCATTTTATCCATTTATTGAATTTCAGGCAACAATCGAATGTTACCAACATTGTCACATGACCAGATTATCACTAATCTAAGCCTGGTTTAAATTGATTTATGACAAACATAAAGACACTTTTACCAAGATTACCACTCAGTTTCGGCCCTCTAACTAGCTGCAAAGCACCAAGTGGTAGAGAAATAAATAAGGAGAATAACACGAAACTGATAAATAAAAGTCTACGGAATTTTCAGCATGGCATTATATATGTTCATCAGGTCGTCAGATCTTGGGGACGTCCTATTTCATGCAATTGAAAAATTCAGTGATAAACTGACTAACAGCTTCTATATTTTTCCAGTAAAACATGAAGGCCAAATGTAGATATTTATGACACATTGCAAGCATCTGGAGAGAACAAAAAAGAAAAAAACATTCAATATGTATCACTGACCTGTCAGGTGCCTGAACGCCACAAGAATCTTGCAAATGTTATCTGAAAGAAAAAGGAAAAAAAAAGACGATATTACCAGTAATGTGAAGAACATTCGTGGAGTAAAAAGGGTGCAGACAATAAACAGAGGGAAACCATAACATGTAAAAACAGATTTTTAAATACAGGATCAAAAACTGGAGGGAAAAAGAAAACATTTATTTCAGAAATTGCGGTATCATGAGGAGAGGACGTAATGTGGAAATATTATAGAAACATCCAGATACCAGCCAACAAGTTTCACCTTGGATTGAAATGGGTATTCCAAAAGTAATCATTTTGTTGTAAGTAGCAACCACAAAGCTCTTTGTGTCAGTTCATTACAATTTCTAGAAATAGATAAAAATGTATGTGTAAGTAATGTGACTTTAAAATCTGACTCAGCTACATATTTTTAAAGAGCAGTTGTTTTAATGAAAAAAAAATTTCACAATGTATTTTAGTCCTTTTATGGACATTTTTTTAGAACAATGGATGTCACATTTTTGACTTGCATCTTTGAATCACCAGATAAATGATTGCAGTGTGTTTTAGTCACATGCTCAAATCAAGCAGATGTTTCAAAGTAAATGTTCCGTACTCCACGCATTTTTCTTACCATTACTACCTGCCCTTATAAAATCTGGTAATTAAAACAGTGTCTCCATTGATTTTCTGCCCTGCAAAGTCTTCCGTTTCATGCATTAAACATGTTTGCAAACGAGACAACTGTCTAAAGGGTAGCCCTACTCAGATTCAAATTGAAAGTGTAAAGTCCTGCTTTAACATTTCCTCGGGCCTAATTTATTGACTCTTCAAGCTATAACTGTGGTTACAGCTTCAAGAGTTCACACAGAAGAATTAAGTTTCATTTATGACTGCCTAACCAGACATAAAAATTAAATTTGCATCATGTCCTTTGATACCTACTGACTGCAAGTCCCAATCAATCCAAATTCTTTGAAGACGTGAGCATTACATGAATCGGAGGGATACATATATTGTATGCTTTCACGGTTGCATCTCAAACACTCTGTAGAGTCTAGTCTCTGTTTTTTTGTCAAAGCCTTTGAGCTTTTCCGGTCTTCGATCCCCTACAACAGGTATGACATTCCTTTATACATCTCTCACAAACTACACAATTTGCCGTCATCGTTGCTAATTAAACAGATGTGCAACAAGAGCTTCAAAGCTGATGATAAAAAAGTTGGAATCTGAAAATCTGAAAACAACAAACGTCATAAAAATTGGACAATCAATTCCAGGATGCACAGTGCAGCAGATAGCACTATTGCCTTGTACAGAGTTTAAATTAGAGAGTCCTGTGCAAGTCCTCATTCTCTCTGGCTCTTGCTTCCTCCCACAAGCCAAAAACAAAGCCAATTAGCCTTTGTAAATGACCCTAAAAGTTAGATTTTATCAGGGATATCAATTTCCTAAAACAGCCTGAGGTCATTGATCCTCTTTTTAGTACTGAAATTACATAAATTTTGAATGTCTACTTGACTGGATTGAAATATGAGGACTTTAGAGAACACTGCAATACCACAAATCTGTTATGCTCCTTAAGCCATTCTTCAACATTTTTCCTTTGTAGCAGGAACGCTTATGTCGAATAAGGCGATAGTCACAGAAACATTGTTTTCTATAAAAGGGAGAACACCGTTTGTTTCGTTTACCTCCACATATTTGCAGATTATGGAAAAGGTTTTTTCTTGACGGATATGGATGGCAAGACAAGGTTTGCCAGCAGTATATTGACGCAACCAAAATAGACTCAGCAGGCTTTCCTACTTCCCATAGTGCAGCCTGATTCAATTTGTTCCCAATGTAAGTGATACACATGTAACTGGACATTAAGGTCCCATAGAAGAAGAAAAAAATATTCACACCAAACCCTTTTAGGTTTAATTGAAGCTGTTAAACATTTTTTAGGAAATTGTTAGTTGTCTTAGAATCTTCAAATAATCCAGTTCCTTGTATAGAAAATGTTTTTTGCTACAAAGCTATCTCTTGCATTTCAAAGCTTTGGAGTGTAACATTTTCCAAATATGGTAAATGTAATAATTTTAGAGAAATAAAGGAGGAGGACAAACTTAGCTTATATCCATACTCAGGGAACAAGTGCTTGTCTTATTTTGTAACACCATCATCCATTTATTTCATGTTGCACGCCAAATAAAACCTTCCTAAAACTGTAACGAAATACAGCCAGTCAATCTGGTTTTGTCCTTAAGCAAGTAATCAATCCGAGCCTTTGCACACATGCTTCCTAAAACGTCGTCATTACATGACACCACATCTAGAAAGTCCTTTGATTGCAGTAATGCTTTATGGCTCATTCTGAGGCTTACTCATACATTTTTAGCATTTTTTGCTGGTGAACAAGGGTCAGCATAGATAATCTTATTAGGATGTTTTTTATTTTCAAACACCATGGTAAAATCTGCTTCAATTCAATTGCTAATTAAAAATATGACACCATCAAACAAGTACTATAATAAAGATTATGATGTGTGCGTGTCGCTTGTTTAAAATCCAAGCCTGAATATTTTTATTTCCATTCAGTGCTAGTCCACAGGGTACACATCATTAAATGGGTAAATGTAATTAGAAGTACAAAAAATTAAATTGCCTTTTGTTTTGCATTTAGATTAATACCTCATTTGAGTCTGAATTTGAACATATTTAAAACTCACCATCATTCTTCATGCTCAAAATTTAATGCTAATGCATGGATAATTTCAGTCATAGAAGTATTCCTATTTATAACCAACTCCCTAACCCCTCAATAACCTCCTGCCTATTTCGTTCTACACAGATCCTTTTTTTTTTACTGCCCTCTTCTTCCTGTGCAAGTCTGGGACTGAGCTCCTGAAATACAATTCCTCCTCTGTCAATACCCCACTGACTCCCTGTTACCTCCATCCATCTGTCTCTTTCTCTGACCCCTTGCATCTTGTACCGTACCCCCTACCCCATGTTGCCTCTTGTGTCCTCCTGCTAGACTATTCTGCAGCCAAAATATTGTGCAAAATGTTTTTTTCTATTTCCCTAAAGCAGCAGTCATTGCTTTACCCTTCTGCTTCGTCTTCATTCTGGGCAATTTCCTTCACCCTCTACTGGGAATGTCACCAAGACCGTTTGTAGTGTGAATTGTTCTCACTCGCCACTGCCTCCCACATGTCCTGGTTATGCATCTACCAGCCCCTTCGATCCCATGCCACTTCACTTTGTTGTTGTCACACACATCTCAGTCTACCATGGCTGAACTAGAGCTTTCAAATATTTTACAATAATATGGCGTCATTACGGTGTTGCCGTAGAAGTCGAAACACACGCGTAAAACACACAAGGCATGTGTATATGTGGGTGACACCACACAACTTGCACCCAAAAGCTACTGCTGACAATGGCAATAATCACCTACACTAATCCATTTAGAGCCATTGTCACTGGTGATAGCATGAAAGGGGGATTGTGTGGGATTTCTCTGGCTTTTCTGAATGTGATGAATTCTCTGCAGAGCAGGCAAGATGCGTCAAAGTCAGCCTGGAAAACCATGTTAAACAAAACTAATACAAATATAAACCAGGAAGTAAACACGAACACTCTACAAGGCAGTAGCATGACATGCTATGACTAGTAATTTGACTTTCAGAGAAAAAGATCAAAAGAAAACTTTACCAAATTCTTTGATTTTTGAGCTTCTTTTAGCCATCTTACCAGCAGGGCACAGAATCCTTTTTGTCTGCTACAATCCATTCATCTATGAATGAGTCTGTAACCACTGCTTGTCAAAGCTCAAGTCCTGGTGATAAAGGTTACAGTGTAATGTAAGAAGCCAATTTCAGCTATTCTATTTAATGCTAAATCAATGTCTCAGAATACCAAAAAAATGGTTTTAGAGGTCAGAATAGATTTTTACTTGTTCCACTTAGTTGAAACAAATAGACATGAAAAGTAGCTTTGTTTTAACAATGATTTTTTTAAATATATAATGTTACAGCATAAAAAGATTAAGCTTCAGACAGAATCAAGACTAATGTCTTTGCATTTTAAGGCTTAAAGAATGTCCAAATGGGTATGAAGACCATGAATATTTTTAATCAACTAAAAGCACCCATTAAGTTCTGAAATAAGCGTTTTTTTCCCTCGGTTTCATCTTGCCTACATAAACAAAAAGGAGAAGAAACACAGTTACAAACAAATCCTAAGTAGGAAAACACAGAAAATCCTTGTACTTCAAATTTAGTAACAATAATTATATATAAAAATATTTTTAGCTTTTAATTTTCTCCAATATAAACTGTTTTCTACTTTGTAAAACAGGACAAAATTGTTTGGCTTCTCCAGTTATTGCTAAAAAAGTATTTCAGGACTTTTGAACTTCAGTATCTCTCAATGTTTCTAAACAGTTAACAGCTTGACTGCTGTTGATAGCTTTTATGGGACCTTGTTCTAATAAAAATGCAGATTAGTTCGTTCCTGATGATGAAACCAATAATCTGAGGGGAGCTAATGTTGCTCGTGTACGGATGAGCAGAGGTTTCACAAAGAAAGATGCTAGGTGTAACAATGTCTCTCTCCATCTGTTAGAATGGCCATTCCATTAATCAATTTGTCCATCTGTCAATCCATCCATGCATTCGTAAATCCGTCTGTCCGTCCATCCATCCATCATGATTTTGTTCATCCAATTCTTTAAAGATATTAAGTGAGCCATAAAGGCACTTGCAGCAGCAGGTTGCAGGGACCTGACAAAGCCGATGAAAACTATGATCCAGTCTCTATATGGCTGAAGCTAATGATGCAACGTTTTTTTTTTAGTTTTAAAAGGTAATATAAATCTTTGAAAGTAAGAAAATAAATTGGCCAAATGAATTGATTTGTTATTATATCTATTAAAAAAGTGCCATAACTGTAAATAGAATAAGTTTTACAGGGCAATGATCAAGATTGACCACTGTTTGGAACCTCTAATGCTTTGACAGGTACCATCCCTCAACATTTAAATACATCCTATTCCAACATATTTGAGTCAAAAAACTGAATTCCCTCACATTTAGCACTAAAAAACCCTGGAAACAAAAAAAAAAAAAAAAAAAAAAAAAAAAAAAAAAAAAAAAAAAAAAAAAAAAAAAAAAAAAAAAAAAAAAAAAAAAAAAAAAAAAAAAAAAAAAAAAAAAAAATCGATCGATTTAGGTGTGTTGGAGCAGGCATACATCTAAAAGTTGCAGGATAATAATTCTTGTGGACTGGACCTGGAAACTCTCACAAGGTTGGTTGAGGGAAAAATGATGCTCAAACCTTATTTAGAATAACTTCAAAGTCCACTAATTTAGCAATATCACATGAGAGGGAGTGCTAGATCGGTAAATATCGGCACTGGTGTAATTCGGTCGTAAGCACGAGGCCGCAGGCCGAGTGCTGCAGACAATCACACGTGCAGATATTCACATATATAGCACGACCTCGAGTGTGATATTGCTTTTATACAACAGTTCTACAAACACATTTTATTAGTTAGCAATATTACACCACAAAAGATTATGATTTATTTGTTTATTTGATGATCAGTGCTGTTATCTGTGAATATCAGCACTCATGGAAAGTCTCTCCTCCAATCAGATAGCTCGGTCGGAATTATCTGTTGTATAATCTGTATTATTATGTCCTTTTAGTATATTAAGTTATGTTAATTATGAATGTTAGACTAGTAATTTTAATATATTATTGGAGAAAAAGCCAAAGATTCATACAGCCTCCCTAATCCTGCTCCACTGTTCAGGTTAAACAATTAATCCTCCGCTTTTTACTTTGCCCATCTTATTTCAATGCTCCCCTTTGTAAGCTCAATCAATAGATTGCTGCTGGCTGTAAACACATTAAAAAATAACTATGCAAATAAAAATCAATGGTCCTACAACAGAAAATCACTGGCCCACAAATTAAAGTCTACCGTGAAACACAGGTATGTTCCATTGACTACAATATAAAAGGTGAAAGGTTTTTATGTTTTCAGAAATACAAGGTGCATAACAGAATAGCTTGTTTGAAGAAGCCAAAGGCAAAAACCTGCATGGTTGTCCTCTACTTGTAATGCTACAACAGACAGGCTACCCTTCACTGGTTTTAGGAAGCACTTATCCTTCAGCATGATCATCATCCTCGTAATCCAAAAACACACTCCCAGTCATTGACCCTCTCATTCAGTTGGCTTAGTGTTTGCACAAATTACCCTGCTAGTACCCTTTCAAGAAGGTTTTGTCACAGGAAAACCCACAAATAATCATGTGCTTATCGTTTTTGCAGTGAATAACACACAAATACATAAAAAAATAAAAAAAATAAGAACATAACAAAAATTACCCTCTAGATTTCACCTGTTACCCTAGCAACCACATGGAAAGTGGCCACCAAGAGCTTGCATGTTTTACTGCGAGTTGTGCAAAAATAAATGATGATTCAAAGGCTGTAATCACAAATGTGTATTTAGATCAATAAAAGCAATGCTCTAAAGACACACACACACACACACACACACACACACACACACACACACACACACACACACACACACACACACAC
>JAVLVB010000709.1:182041-203141 GCA_032876305.1 Orestias chungarensis | reverse complement strand
TATATATATATATATATATATATATATATATATATATATATATATATATATATATATATATATATATATATATATATATATATATATATATATATATATATATATATATATATATATATATATATATATATATATATATATATATATATATATATATATATATATATATATATATATATATATATATATATATATGCAAACACACACAATAATCAGATTGTGTTGCAGATACCCAATTGGCTTAAACTAATACCTTCGACTTTTAAAATAATGTTTTTTTTTATTCAACACATTCAATAAAGACAAATCAAACTACTCCAGGATCTGTAAAGTTTTACACAACTGAAGATCAAATTAACCTAAAAAATTATTAGGTCCCTGCATCACTTAACAGTTGTTGTTTTTTTCAAATCTGATATGAAGGTCTCAGCTTTTACACATGAAAATTAATAAAACCCCACAGCAAATTAGACATTTTAGCAAAATTAAAATCCACAGGATTACTTAAAATTGAAATAACAAAAAAACTATTTAGATACTTCTGTTACAAGAATTTTATCCAAATGAGTATTTTAATGACTCAGGCAATTAAGTTTTTCTTTTTTTATTATGGTTTCCCCAAGAGTTATTCATAAGAAATTGAAGTCTTCATTAGAGTTTGGCATTTTCTTTAAATTATTAATATTGTGCAGGTGAACATTTCCAGATTAGGTTTTTGTTGATATAAAAAAAAAAACATTCTAAATATAACTGTGGAGTTAGAAATTAGAAAAAAAATATTAATCTAACCTTAATTTTACTATTAAAACTTTGTATCAAATCCACAAGTTTTTGAAACTTTAGAAAATACAAGGTTTTCTTAAGGTCCTCTGACTTGAAGTCTGTTGAAAACATCTAGTCAATTTTTAAAAAGGTTGCAGGATGCAAATTTAAGAATATTAAGCAATGGAGGGATTGGATTACATTCTTCATTATTACTCAGATTTTCAGTGAAGCTCATCCATAGCAGGTCATAGCAGAAAAAATGCTGCCCATTCTGAACATAATGGTCTGAAAGTGGTTTTGCGACTGTTGAAGTCAAACAGAAGTTGAAAGTATGGTTTTGTTATTTTTGTTCCATGTGGATAAACTATTTGCAACACAAGTTGTAACGAGGCTCTCAAACTCTTCCAATTTATTTAGTGTATTTGTGAAGTATAAAAAAATATTTTATCGTCATAAAAGTTGAATGGGAATTCTGTGGTATTACGTTGGTGTGTAAAATTGCAAACACTTTAAAGAAAACTGATTACCAAACCCTTGCATAGGTAAAACCATCCAATCAAGTGTAAATGTGATAACAGAAAAATATAAATTAGCGGTGAACTTGGACTACATCAAAGAAGTAACCTAAACCAATAATGAGCTTGTCTTGACTAAATCTGCACAAAACAATACTCACTGAGGTTCAAATAACAATGCAAATTTCAGACTACATAAGGTCAAACAGATTATGCTTTCTGAACATTATTTTTAGGACTTAAAACTTTCAACTTCTTTTAGGTAAGAAGCACACACGCAGACAAACACACACGCACAATTGCTTGGGTAATATTTCATAACATTAATGAATAGTTGTGGTTGCTGCTCTGACAATCCCCCCTAGGGAAGAATAATAAGCGCTGAATAATAACCACACCTCATCAGCGCTCATAACACCGTATACTACTCTCATCCTATTCACACTTCTCTGAAAAGGGGGGCCTGGCAAAGCAGAGAGAGAAATGAGAGTGCAAGAAGGCTCCCTCGGGAGTTATTAATGTAGTGGAGCCATTATGGGAAAACAGACTTGTTCATTTCAGGGGCCAAAAGGGTTCATGCTTAAGTAAAGAATCACCATTTTTTATTCTTCGAACGCAATGTGGTCTTTAAAAACATTTTTTTTTAAACGTAAAAAATGTCTGCACAACATTTTAGTGTCACTTTCAATTTAATTGAATCCCTGAAATGGAACAACAAGAACATTTCTTTAGCTTCTGGTTGAACAATTTTGTTTTTACTTGAATGGAATGGATTTTGTCATCTTCTCACGAGCTTCTCATACTAGTTTGCCTTAATTTTGCCCCATTCTTCCCGACCGAAGTAATGTTACAAAGTCACGTTTGTAGGCTACAAGGCTTGCCAAATCTTTTTGTTTGGCTCAGAGATTCGAGCCTGTGGAATAACCACTCAAACATAAGTTGATGGTGGCCTTCAGCCCTTTTATATTAGCTTTTGGCTGATGTTTCAGGATTTTCAGTTATTTTACTCATGACACCATCCAGGTCATAAAGTACACAATTCTCCTCTGAAGCAAAACATTATCCTGTCATAGCCATTGTTCACAGTTATAAGGGTGTTCTAAAGACTTCCACCTCTCCTTTAAATGCTACAAATCATGTCCCTAGATGCGCTTTCGCAAATCAAACATTCAGAGAAATGGTTTCTCGTATGTTGAGTGGCCTTTTGTGCTATATTGGTACAGGGCCTGCTGTACTGTTGATCAATAGTACACTTCTTGATCTTGATAACCCAACAGCACTTCACACTTAATTCAGATGGAAACACGAGGTACTACATTCAAGCTACAGCTTCCCTAAAGCAGTCTGACAAAAACAAGGATGAAAGGCACTGGTGACACTGGTGCCTTTAATGCCTGACCTCAACCAGCAATGTGGGTGAAACATCTTGCCCAAATACAACAATTAGAGACAAACGAGAGGTTCAAACAGAATACCCAACGATTGGGCTGAAAAACCACCTCTCAAGTGACCCTCACCCTCTTGGCCCCAATGACTGGTTGCTACGTGTTGTTTTAAGTTACTCAAACAAGCATGAATGAGTCATTGCAACACCCTGGGTTTTGTTTTAGATGAGAGAATAACTTAACATGATCTAAAGAGAAAAAACCCCTTTTAATGTCAGACAGTGAGACAAAACGTGTAGTTTTATGCTGACTGGGTGAATGTCTGGTTTCAACAGTAAAGGGTACAAGTTTGACATTCTTTGCCTTTAACTTCCCGTCAGATGCACACCGCTGTTTACTACCCTGCCATTTACAGAGTGAACAACTTGTTGCGTAAACGCATTTTCATCATTCAAGGCTGTAGTTGATTCTGAAACTGCTACCCCAAGAATATTATAATAGAATCACTGCCCCGTTCCTGCACACGGACTGCATCACTCAAGATCTTTTTAACGAGGTTTGTTGTATTTCCAAATGGCGATTAGGACTGAATAATTTATGCCGTGTTTCAGCAGCTCATTACCACTGCAAACACAGAAACTCCGGTCAAGACGATCACTGCTGTTTTGTTGCTCGAGTCCTGTGTTCAGAGACTTTGGGCTGACTGGAAATGAATACACTTTGACATATCATATTTGAACCACATCATAAACCACGTGAATCAAATATTAACCCAGACATGATCTGTAATTAGAATGTCATGATCTGCTGGAAGTAATGAGGTACTGTGAGGGTATTCACAGTTCGCAGGGTTTGTTGCTGCAGAGCATGAGGATATGCAGACACCATTCTAGCTGAAAACCTGAGGTCCATTCAGTCACTTTTGGCTATAGACATTAAAACTGCTATCCATTTGCAGGGCATGCCTAACCCCTTAAATTGTTTGTTTTCGTCAAGTCGATTTTCAAATAAGATCTAATCTTGAGTGTGATAATACTAGAAAAAACAAAATCATTCATAATTAAATCGTTCATCATGAAACACACAGCCCCCTTAGTACAGGTACAGCCTGAAACCGACCATCTTGACGTCGTCTACCTAAATTAACAAGGCTGGGCAAGAGGAGCATTAATCACGAGCAGCAATGCCCAATGAAACTCTGGCCGGACCTCTTAGAGTTACATCTCTGGCAGGATAATCTGAGAAGCTATTTATCATGCACCATACAAATATAAAAACTATGGAAGAATAGCCAATGGTGATAGTGGAAGCATCATGATGGGTGAGGATGCTTTTCTTTAGAGTGAGGGACGCTAGTGTACTTGGTTGTAGGTTTGCATTTCAGTCCAATGGGTAAAGGACAAAAATTGCATACATTCTTTTCCTAATATTCTTTCCTTCCGTTATCAAAACCTAGTTGGAAACGGAAGAATGCATCATCACCTTCTTGGAATAAAAAGTGACAACATCCTGGCAGACAGTTAAGGGAACTAACATCAGCCAGCAGTTTGGCGTTTCATGTACTACTCTCCCTAACGAGGCTAAACCAATTTGTTTCACCACTCCAGGACAGTGAAAATATAGCTGTGAACTCATCTGTGAGCAAACATTTTTCTTTTATTATTCACACAGATTTAGGAGATGAAAAAAAACCTTTAATATTCACTGGGAGGAGAGTCCATGACAATTTAATTTGATTTTCCATGAACTCTTGAGAAAAAAAAAATTAATTGGCCAAGGCAGCTCTGTTAAATTCTTCAGCTACTCAACCATATTGTTTTCTGCGACTTTGCTCAGTTTTAGATTTCTTTTTTTTTTAGTCTTCTTTAAAGATATTAAGAGAAGCCCAGGGCTTTCAAGTAGTACAGATAAGTAAATTCTTCTTTCATTGCAGTCGCATAATCACACTCTAAAATGGTTTAAAATGTACAGTAAGCAGATTCAGAAATAATTGTTCAAATAATCATTGACATTATTTTATGGTTCTGGATTTGAAACATTGAAATACATCAGGATACCATTTCTTTGTAAAAAGCTATGCATGGCCTTTTGGAGTGGAAATGAAAAAAAACAATTCTTTCACCATATTTAAGAGTGGGCATGAGGCTCTTTTCCAGATTTTTCATGCTTTATTCAATTCATAAACCCAGAATGTAAATGAAAAAGCTTAAGTTTAAGTTGTGCTACCCTTGGCTGCAATACCTGCAATCAAGCTTTGGTTAGAAGAGTAAATCAGTCTTTTAAGTCAATGTGGGGAAATATTATTACACTTTCTTAATTCAACACCATTAGAGAGTTTTTTTAAGCATGAACAGTCTGTTTACTACAACATAGTAGTTTCATTTTAGTCTAGACTTTGACAAGGCCTTTTTATAACATGTCCTGTGCTTTTTTTATGCCACTTAGAGGTGGACTTGCCATTATGCTTTAGATCATTGGCCTCCTAAATATGTCAATTCCCATGCCATATAACTGCCTCTAATATGTTATCTTAATTTGTCAAATGCAAAACCAGAAGTAATCAGAGCTTGCCTTTTCATGGCACCTTATACAGCCAAAATACTAATACAGTATTAACACAACATTATTTTAAACTGATGTGTTCAGTTCTGATAAGTCAAAATTTGTCCAGAGAAACTATATTGTTCTATGAAAGTCAAATTAATTAAATTAACATATTGATTAAAGTCAATGCATCCAGCATTAGTTTTTTGTACCTAGTCCATCTTTTGAGTCAAACTTTAAAACATCATATTTGTGTTGGTTTCTTTTCAAAATGAGTTAAAGAGGAAAAGAATTTTAAAAAAAAGAGGTGTAACACACTAAAGGACAATTTTAGCCTTAATGTTCTTCCACCACATTCTCACCAACAGTGGAGTAAGGACTTTCAAGTGGAGATTTAACTGAATCCAAGACATTTTTCCTCGTCATAGGAAAGTAGGGGATATTTTTATTCTTTTTCTTTGGGCTGTCAACGACAGGGATTCAGGCAGTTCTGCCTTGATCCAGGCAGGATGGTGAGCTTAAGGAGGGATTCCTGGACCATTCCTGTGCAATTTCGATGCCATTGTTGGGGATAATGTTCCCTCGATGGTCCATCTGGTCTTTAAATCCTGGAATCTAAGCTCTTTCACATTGTCCTTTTATACCAAAAAGCATAGATTTCATGATTTTCAAATTTGCTAAATGAATGCGCAATTAAGTCTCACTCATGCAATATCAAACTCTGATAACTTAAAATCCTTATACAACCGTATATTTCGGTAAAGAACACCTCCAGATATGTTATGCAAGAAGGAATTTATGTTAGTTTTGATCAGTAGATTTTGAGAAAAAGGCTTTTAGAAGCACTAGAGGACCAAAATACTCCTGATGCAAGCAGCCTATTCACTGAGCTTTAATATTCCATTTCTTCCACTGTACTCTGCAGTCTCAAGGGATTCATTTCACGTTTTTTATTTCACTCTGTAGTTTTCCATTTTTACTCTTCCCACAATCTTTCTGCAACTCTTGGCTTCTTAGGCGTTTGAGTCTAGTGCTCACAGAGACTGAAATCATCATACTGGAGATTTAAAACTCAGTTGAGTAAAGCGGGCAGTGGCGTCCCTGGTGGCTCCTTCTCTTTGTAGAGCAGATCCAAAAATAAAAACTTTCAAAACCAGCTGGGGATAAAGCAAACAATCCATCATGTGGGTAAAAAAAAAATAAATAAAAAAAAAACCCCAATTGTGGTCAGTTATGATAATAACCTATCTTTTTTTGTGTGTGTCGATGTCCAGAATGTATACAACCAACAGTAGTTTTGACAAAGCAGGAACATTTCTTCCATATAAAGTACCGTCCTAAAGGGTCTAAACAGTATTCATACCTTTAAATATTCTGTTATATTAAAACCACAGCTAAAATTTAATCGAACATTCATCCAATAAGAAGTGGTTGGAAGGATGAAGGGGTACAACACCTAACAATCTAAGTTTACAACATCAGCGTATAAAACTACTGATACAGCCCCGACACATGCTATGGTGTCGGGTTTCTTGGGGGTTAGAGGTCTACTATGCACCAACTATGAGGTCTATATTCAATTTCCCTATGGGATAAATAAAGTCTTTTTGATTTATTTGTCATTTCTTTTGCCAGTTTCTCCATTATTTAGATGCTTAAGTACGATGCCCCTAAATAAAAGCTGGTATATCCATACATGACTCAAAAAGAATGAAAAATTAGTAAACAGACTCAATTTATGTAATTTTTATATAAATGAAAAAATAGCCAGGTTCTGCAGAAAATTGTGGAACCTTAAAGCCACATATATTCCTTAAATATCATATACCAACCTTTAAAACATCCCACTGAAGAATGTTCAATAGCTATAATGGAAAAAGTATAGCCCAACTGCAAACCTACCAAGTCATGGCTTTCCAGCTCAGATCATTAACAGCGCAAGCAGCCCAGCTCTGGAGGAACTGTAATTATTCACAGTTTATGAGGGGAAATCTGTTAAAAATATGTGTCAATACTGGTTATATTTTCCAGAAGTATTCTCTTAATGAAGAGGCAGAAGAAGAAACCAGTTTTGAAAGAACCCTTCATAAGTCCCATTTTAAGACACCCTCGAGCAATGTACAAAACAGTCAACATAAAAAAAAAGAGCTCTGTTCAGACCAAAATGATTAGATCAAGCCTTCATGCAAATAAAAAAACCCTATCACTCCTAAACTGTCAGAGAGATTATACTGATGGTTTGGTTTTCTTCAGCTGTGACAGGAAAGCATTGTCTTGAACTATGTATAGGGCAACTATGTCATACAGATGGCTTTGTAAGTTGTTTTTTTTGACATACCATCAGAACAGCAATCATTATCATACAGAAAAGGATACAATAAAAACTATTTGGATCATAGCATTTTCTCTTACAAGTAGCAAGAAAATCTGTGAGAAAACCGAACTGATGCTTTCAGATGTTATCCATGCAATGTGACTGAGTGACTGAGTTTACAGTAACAAAAGACTTGCAACTGTAAATGGGCTGAAGCAATACTTTGTGTTTATCAAAAAAACTTTCAATTACGTGAGTTAAATGTTTGATTGTAGGGTAAGACATTTTGTAAAAAAAAAAAAAGAAAAGAATTTGAGTATAATAGAAAAACATGTTTGGTATAAAAATGTCACAATATCCATTTAACACTTGAGGCCATTGTAATTTTTACCATCAAATTCAGGATTTAAAGCATAAATGGATTCTTATTTTTCAGAAACATTTTGTTTTTGATTTATTTTTAAATAGTCCCAGACCTACAATATAAAATTAGTTTCTATTGAATGTTTAGATTTTGGGTATTTGCGAAACAAGCTCTTCACTTAACTGCACTTTTCAGCACACACTCAAACAACTACACACATCACACCTACAGGCTGCTTAGAGAAGGTCATCTCCTGTTTCTCCCAACTAAGCAGCTTTTCTGTAGCAGTCAGGGGATTAAGCGTGATGCTCCAGGCCATTTCAACATATGATTTCTTTGGTTATTACTCAGTGAGTGGAGCGAGCATTAGTCACTTACTTTACTGACTGGTCTGAGAATTTGAACTGGCAAGCCTTCAGGATCCTGCCAATTTTTCCAGGCGGTAGTTGCAACTTAGCAGCACAAATAGTCGAGCAGCTTTGGGATGTTGTTTGAAGACGAACACAACCATCTCTGCAACATAGCTTTTTGAATGAAAATATTTATTTGCTACAGATTTTGATTAAATAAGTTATCTTCAGCAAACGTATTCATGAGTGAATTTCTTTTGTCCATCTTTAGGTAACGTCTTGCGGATTTCTTAAAACTGGTGTCCCTTACCATATTTCTTCAAGGGATGTGTTATTGTCTAAAATAAGATGGTTACTCCCATAAAAAAACTGTAATGTTCAATATTTTCAACCAAATGTTGTGCACAAACGTTCAGCAAGAAAGTTAATGCGTTTGATTTTTATCCTCTTGAATTATTATTATTATTATTTTTTTTTTTTTAAATGTGGCCCATGCACTGCACAGTATTCATCGTATTCAAATTCCAGTATTATTATAGCTACTAATTTCAACAAAAATGCTAGTTGAGAAAACTGTTGCACCAGGTGAAGCGGAAAACCATTGTCTGCTATTGAAAGAGTTTGATTCTAAATGTTTGACAATTTTATTTGTTGAGGCAGATAATATTTTAAGGCAAATCATTTGTTAGTCTGCAATTTGTCCAGCTAATCCAAGGGTGAAGAGCAATCTGAAAGAAAAACTTCAAGCCCAATTTTTAAACAATGCAACAGATCAAGGCCTTATGCACTGTCAGCCTGTTTAATGACGTCTACTCTACCACCCAGTCATTCACGACTGTAAAAGGGAAAACCCCCGCATTATTCTAAACAAGACCAGCTGCTTGGAAGGCCTTTCATAAGAGTGAGACTTCTTGCAAACATACTTTAATTATAAAAACATGATCATGATGATATGAAAACTAGGACTCTGTTCAGGTACTAAAAACCCTTCATCATCTTAAAAACAGTGTTTAAAACACACACAGCCCCCCTTAAGGCATTAAGACAATCAATTTAAAAGCACTTTTGTAAGCCAACACAAATTAGACAGCTTACATTCAGTCTCCTTTATACTAGACAACTCCTCCTTTGGCACAAGCATCTTCAAAAAGCCTACAGACAGACCATCGCACGATATCGCCACACACTGAGAGTTGGGCACAAATAGGGAAACAAACTTGCAGTGGCACATACTATACCACAGGAAATGCAAGCACTCCACAGAAAGGAAGAGTGTCACAAAAAAGGCAAGAGTGGAAGAATTAAAGCAGATACATCTCTGAATATACACACAGACATAGTGACACCGATGCTTCCCACTGATTTACTCCCACAGCCAATAGGAACAATAAAAACAAACGGAAAAAGCAGAAAATTTGGTCAAGTTGCTCTGGGAAACCTTAAAGCAGGATGCAGTCTTTCTCCAGATACCCTCAAGAGGATGGATATGTGGCAGCGCTTGTCTGTATGGTCTGTCTTCTTGTGCGATTATAAAAATAAAAAAAATGAAAACAAAAAATGGAGAGGTGACATAGGTATGACAAAATAAACAGAAGACATGTTCTCACCCATGTGAAGAAGACAGACTTTGTGTCCTTAACATGCAAAATAAAACACCTGCAGAAAAGGCTCAGCAGAAGCTCTGCTTAGAGTTAGATTTACATTTTTAAGACCACGTGCCTTGAGACAACTTGTGAGCAAGGAGGAGTTAAAGTCATTATAACAAATTACTGTTAACCTGACTTTATAAGAAAACATCAGTTTTCCCCTCATCCCCAAAGGCCAATTTTTAATATACCCGTATTTTCTCCCTAACCAGCAACAATGAGAATAAACAAGTTTCTCAAAAACACATTTTTTAGGTTAAAACCATCTTCTAAAGACATCAAGCGTCACATGAAATGCTGAGTTTAGTGTTAAAGCAAATATATCAAACAGGTCACACAGCTCTGCTGCCATGCGCTTTCTCCACTGTGTTTAAGCATTAGCCCAGTGCTCTGAATAAATTCAATGCTTGCATTACTGTAAAGAGAAGTCTCCAAGGAAATATTTAAGGTTGCTTAAAACGGGGTTTGTATAACATGCCCTACATAAACAGATATGGGATTTAAGAAATTTTGGTTCTATTAAAACGTACAGAAAGACAAAAATAATGCAGCGTTTTCATCCAAACAATGCAAGTTCTTTAGTAACTATGGTGTAAATTGTAATAACATTTATCTATTCTCATTTTGTAAATGTTTCATGAAATTTACTAAGTTTGTTTGCTTGCTTATTAAGAGAACATTTTTTCCCCAACAACATACAACGAAAAAAAAAAGTGTAGAACGTTAACAGCCATTTAAAAAACATCTGATCTCCCCCCAATTTACATTATCCCTATGGATTATGTTACAAACCAAAGTTTATAGACATCGCTATGGTGGGTCACCTTTTACTGATAATTACTATTTTCTGTCAGAGGGAATTCAGAATAGTATTTTAAACTTATCAAATACGACTGAGTTCAGCCATGGTGTGACAGTCAGTCACACCTGCTTAATGTGGACCTTCTGGAAAAATTATTGCCCACCCCTAGCCAAGACAAAGCAATATTTAGACTTCCTATGCTGAGGATTCATTTTTCCCTCTTGGATTCCTAAAGCCAGGCAAGTGAGAGAGAAATGTTTTTTTTTCCTGCAATTTAAAACTGTACTATTGTAAATGTGTTTTGTCTACAACTTGCCGGAGGTCAGAATTTTTATCATAAACACGCACAAGCTTTTGAGACGTGAACAGTTTGTGTGTCAGAGGGTTTTGTGTGTAAAGTTAAAGTGTGTTGGAAGGTTGGTGGGGTGCCATCAGGGCCGCTTACTGAGCTGTGAAGTGAGCTGATGGCCAGGGGGCCCGGGGTGTCACATCTGTTTAAAACCGGTTTGGCTTGTTTACAACATCCTCTCCACCAGTCTGCTACCATGCTTTAAGCCAAGTGATCTTTCTCAATATCGGTCCCCTGTGTCTTTATTATTTCATTTTATATTGGAAGAACTTGGCCTGGTAATTTGTAGAAAAAGTGTGAATGCAAAGTACATAGTATAACAGGCTGATGACAAAGCTAACAGTAAATATCCAACTTGATAGTTTTAAACAAAGTCAACCAGAAAAAAAAAACATAGATTTTAATGGTATCCCCATCTGATTTGCCACCTACAGAAATGTCTAACTTTTAGCATAATCAAACAGTCAAGCCGACTCTCAGCTCCTGCCGTAGTAAAGGAATAAGCACTTGCCAAACAAACTCACAAGGCAGCTCATTCGCAACCCAGCCGTTGGCTTGATATGCACGCCCATCTGCCGCCAACATTGTTAAATGTAGTGTTGCTATGGTAAATTAAAGTAATGCATATTTAAAACTTTGCTGAGTAAAATTGCACAAAAGATCGAGACCATGACTAAAAACATATGCAACCTTTACTTTCAAATGACAGAAAACATTGCCCTAATTTTTGTCTGCAACAGTTCTTTGATTGCCAAGAGCTTTACCATCCCCCTCACCGAGTGCTCCTGCAGCCACTTGAGCATTCTCCAAAACTTCATGTGAGCAGCCTATATGCCAACATTTCAAATAAACACAAACCTGATGGGAAACTTTGGTTTCTTTCTACTTCTTTCCTCCTCTTAAAGCAACACGACTTCATTATGTTGGGATTTCTCTGAGGCCGACCAATATAACGCAGCATAGAATTTTGATATTAAAAGACAATAGGAAAAAACCTAAATGCTTTTATATTTAGTCCCTTTGTCAGTTACACATGTGGAATCAATCTAAAAATAATCTCTAAAATGGAAACCAGTGGTACTGGCAGCATCATACAGTGGGCATATATTTCTCCACCAGTTAAGCTGGTCAGAGTTGAAAATAATGTACGGTTTTTACATGTCAATGAAAAAGTGAATTCCCCTTTCGCTGAGACTACACTTGCATGTCTTTTCTCTACATTTTGTTAGTTTTGTGCATAAAAAATACCAAACAATAAATAAATAAAAGAAAATCACAAAAACATACATGCATAACAAAATTTTAGTTTTAAAAATAATTGTCTAACGACACACGGGTCAGACGATCAATGGCAGGGACCCTAATCTAAACTGTAGTTCAATTTAAACATAAAACATTGGAATTACATTAATTGTTTTTGCAGGTAACCTTTGAGCACTTTAAGATTAGAGCCATATATACATCTCTGTGATACTATGAATATTTCTTCAACTTCAGGGTATAATTCTTCTAAAAGCTTGCACTGCACTGCTTGCCATCGTTAAATTTGGAAACTACAAGTAAAGAAATTTATGGCATTTCTACAAATCAGCAAAATATTTCTATTTCAACAGGAAAAATATTGCATCACCTGAAGGTATGTGGACAGCTGCTTCGAATCAGAGGAACCTTGAGATATACATGGCCAATATACAAGTCTGGCCATAGGTTGAGCATAAAAGCCCATCGAGAATCGCTTTCTCACCCCCATTGTTTCAGGGTGATATGAAACCTGCAAACTGTGCACACACACACAGGTTTGCTGCTCACATTAAATATTACATTGACAAACATTGAGGTATTGATGTCTGGCTGAGCTAGTTGAGAAAGGCGAAGAGCAAGAAAAGGGGAAGATAAGGAGGATTAGAGGGCAGTCCAATCTTGAAGTGAGCACCCTCTTTTTTAATTTTACACATTACTGGCTGGCCTTGTGTGTAATTAGACTCGGTTCTTGTTGTACTAAAGAGGGGGCGGACATTACTGAGCTGAAAGAGAGGACAGAGCTCTCACCCCTCCACTGGTCCATTTAATTACTGCAATCAGATCAGGAATGACTGGAAACAACTTCAGTTAGTGCAAAGTCCCCTTTCATATATTAAGAAGCACTGCACGGCCCTTCTGGTCAGGTGTTTGTATATGAAGAGGAAGCAGGTTGCTAATGTCCCTCTGTAGTCAAATTTACTTATATGGGCTGACGAGGAAGAAAAAAGTAAAAAGTGGAAATAATATACCAAATCACTACTGGTGTGTGGAACATTGCAATCCCAAACAACAGATCGAATTCAGTATTGGGTAAGATCTATCGCATTTCAAGAAAAAAGGTAACAATCGAGGCCAATTATATTTGGAACAGCCTTTCGTGATTTTCAGCAATCATTTTGCAGTTTAACTCCTTTCCCAAATGCAGCATGAAATTATCAAACCGTTCAGAAGATCTTAGAGGGTGAAATGTTTTCAGAACAAAAGCTAAATACTAGCTGATGCTGGTCAACAGATTCAAAGAACATTAAGAGGCAGAGGGTGTTTTTATTTTTGAGGGGAGCTAAATAGTCTATGAGAGCCTCTTATGCCTTACAGTAGCTCTGTCTGACAGAATGGGCTAAAATTCCTGTAAGCTGCTTTACGAAGGTGATGAAACATCACCTACAAAATTTGTTAAAACAGTCTTTAAAACGAAAGGCCCAAGCTAACATAGGCCGTTTCACTACAAGCCATATTCGTCACACTGGACAAGTGTAACAACATCATTACAGCAGTTTATATATACATTTTTTTGCTTAAAATTTGTGCTCTTTATGATGACATACAGTATTTAACACCCATTACTGCAGAACAAAAAAAGGATTTCTTTAAATGGTTAAAGTTAGCACTTTTTTCTTCCTACAACAGTGTCTCATCTTTCTCAAACTGTAGCAATCCGTCACCATACATTTTAGGCCGTCTGGGACTACCAACAATCCTGCCTTGATGAATTGCAGAGGTGTTCGCACTGGAGATGCTCACCCACACTATTTCTCCAGTTTCTCCTATTTGCAAATGCATCAACTTGGCAGGATCCCATAGTTTATTCATTTTCACGACCAATGTCATTTAAGCAATGTATAGCCACATAAGGTTAATGCTAAACCACAAAAACCATCGTTTCCTTCGGGCGGGAGGATTTGAGAATGGGGCAGTAATACAGTAAACCTGCGACTTTAATTAGTAAATTGAGACATAAACCCTAAATATTTCCAAAAACAATAAAAAGGTTTCTGGTCGGTATTTTTCTGCAGTTTTGTATTGACATTTTTGGCGCCTATGTGATTTTCCTCCCACTTGTTAGAAACTTTTCACGGCACAAAACATAGCCCATAAAATGCCATAATATGAGTCACTTTAGCAATGAATTTCACATTTTCATCAGTTTTACAAAAACATACATGTAGAAAATAAATGCGAGACTTTGTCAGTTAACCTCCCATTACAGAGGCCACACCAGACAAGTCAGCATTAAAGCTGTGAACAACTTTGACGACGGTTTGGGTTATGAAGCATAATCCCAAGAGTTTAGCATCTCACAAATCTCTCAGAACAGATGACGTATGGCACAACTGTTAATCTACCAAGCCATGGCCAACCACCTAAACCGACAGTCTGGAAATGGAGAACATAAATCAGAGAAGCGGCCAAGGACCGGTGAAGATCCACCGCTCAGGTGGGAGCATCTGTCAACACAATAACTGCACACCACCGATTTAGCCTGAGTGGCAACAAGAAGGACACTGTTAAAAGAAGCAAACATGGAGGATGGTGGTTTGCTCAGATGAGCCCAAGCCTAAACCTTCCAGGCTTGCCGAATGTTAGTTGGTGAGCAAAGAAAAGGAAAGAAGAAAACCCATGGTGTGATTCTGACGGAAAACTCTTTCAAAGCTGTTAGATATTTGAGACTGGAAAATAACCCCCACAATTCCCAAGATTTGGATTACACATACTGCCCATATTATCAGGAGATATTCCCCAAAGACTTCCAGCTGTAACCGTGGAAAAACATGGCGTACAATGATTTTTTCCTTTTTCTAACATGACCCAATCAATAAGTCATGTTATGATGCAAATCTTAAACATCTTTTAAACCTGTATTCAAACTACTACTGTGCAGCATTCAGTGTATTTAGTCATATTAAAAGCAAACTAGCTGTGACAAAGAATCAAATATGAGCTTTACATTTATAGAACTACCGTAGCTCTGGAATGTGGACATGCTCACACTTATATTCAGTGCATTTGCTATTCACTGCTCCCTAATGGCACACAGAGCAGACCGTACAGCTCTTAGAAGAGTGGGACTCTTTAAGCTTGAACTTGGTAAAAGCAAGCACATTAAGTGAATAAATTTAATACACCGTGATATATGGAGGAGCAGCGATGCCATTAATATTTTATTTATTGCTGCAGCACAAATAAACACATAACCGAGGGAAACGTAACCTAAGTTTAGTTATTCATAACCTCAAACTGAAAAGGGGAATCAAATGACGACTTAAGTAGGAAGCTATACCTCATTTTAATCATATCAACTACACAGACGTAGTAGGAAATAAGGTTAAATAAAAGGTGCATGTTGCTTGTTTAGATGTTAAAACAACTGAAATGTGCGCTTCCTTTTCTATCGCCACAAACAGAAGATACCACAAGATTATTATTGGATGAGTTGATGTCCTGGATATCACTGAGTTTACAAACAATACCTTT
The DNA here is from genome assembly GCA_032876305.1 of Orestias chungarensis. Taxonomy (NCBI): domain Eukaryota; kingdom Metazoa; phylum Chordata; class Actinopteri; order Cyprinodontiformes; family Cyprinodontidae; genus Orestias; species Orestias chungarensis. The sequence continues at coordinate 187,334 of JAVLVB010000709.1, read as the reverse complement.
GTGCTTCTCAACCATTTGTGCTTGGGCATGCGTCAGCATGCGCAAACAGTTTTGACAAATGTCTATCCGCCGGTGTGTTCGTGTCCGTGCGCCCAAGTGAGAGCGAGGGTGTACGTGTGTGGCAAACACACCTGACAGATGAAAAAGGCCCAGGGCCCTCTGGGGACCAATTTCCCCAGTCTGTTCCGAAGGCCTGTTCATTACAACGAACAGGAGGAAACAATACTCCACAGCTCGCCAACTTAATTTGCTGCCATTTTCTTTCATTTTGCCTTTCCACCACCCCCAACACCCAGTGCACTGCAGCGATTTCCCAACTGCGTACCTCAACCTGCGCCTGTACAGCACAGATTGGTTGCAGCGGGTTCTGTGGGGTTTTGGAGCCACTGCTCTCTGCCTAGAAGGTTTCTCATTCCCACACAGTTTCATCAGTCATCTTTTTGTTTTTTTGTTTGTTTCGGCATGATAGAAGGCACCACAAGGATACAATGCTTTACAATTGCATTTTTTATGTTGAACCTTTTTACTTTTTGCTAACTAAAATCCATTTTAATGAGATGTTAAAGAACAAAAAGGTAAAGGAAAATTACAAAATTGACTGAAGTTATGTGACTGAAATGTAAAAATTAAAGTGACCATTCAACGCACATTTTTTCTTACGAATGTGTGAAATTTAGTGTTTCAAAATCTCACATAGGCTGTAGCGTCAGTCACAAAGACAGATATAGCCTCCAGCATGGAGCAGGGATACATGTTCTGCATTGAGTTTGAAACGTGTTTTCATGATTATGACTTTAAACTAAAGTCCTTTGCAATCATGTGCCTCCTAAAATCAATCAGTACCTAGAGTTTTATACCATTTAAGCTAAAGCGTTCGTCTTGTGGTCAAAAACTAAAACGGACAATAATTCTCTTCAGTAGAGGTCTGCACGCAGGCTTTTTTGCAGGGAAAGAAAAGCTGGTCAGAGTTAGAAAAATAAAAATGCTTTTTTTTTGTTTTTTTTAAACATGCCTCACCCAGCAGCTGCTCCTATGGCTAATTACACGGCCTGGAAGCGACAGTTGAACTCAACAATTCTCAACACTTGTCACTGTAACGTAATTCACCAAACAAAAATCGTTTTAATTGAATCAAATGGATTCCAACTGATCATACTTATTGAAAAATTCATCAACCAGTTCATTATTAGGATTATGTCAAAATGTTTTCTGTCTAAGGAAGCCCCGCAGGTTGCTTCAAGTCATTGACAAGTAGCATTTGATCTTCCTGGACCAGCATGGAGATCTACAATAGCTTGTGTTCTGTTGTTGACTTTACAACAATCCGTCATACTGAATTCTGTAGCTACAGCAGCAAAGCCAAACTCCCCTATAACAATCCAGCTGAACCTGGCTCAGTATGACCGTCGGCCGTCTGTCACGACCAACTGGTTTTGGGAAGACAGAAGAAAACACAAAAAGACGCAGGAGAGCTGAAATAGGTGAACTATCCAATTAAACAGTAAACGTTACAGACGGATGAAGGAAAACAGAGTTGATAGCAGCACAGTCCCAAACAGACAACGTTAAAGATGGCCATGGAAACCAGTGCTAAGTTTTCTCATTCATTGTTTTCTAGTGTAGACTAAAAAATATTATATTGCACACTGCTAGCTATTGATTCCTGAAAATAAAAATTATTTTTTTGTCCATTGTTTTAGAGTGTATGAATGTTGGCTGATAAATCTTGAAATTTCAATTAGATCTTCTGTAAATTAGACAGCTGATTTAAACCATGTAAAGCAGATCATACAATTGCATGCAACACAAAATGTTATCCCCCCCTCCACCCTTTTATATTCTATGTACACAAACAAAACAGAACCATCAGAAGCTAACAGATTTGAATAAATCAGTTTAACATGCAGCCGAAAGACAAATGTGCCTATTGCAGAGTGGTGAATAAGTCAGCAGTGTAATGATCCTGCAGGAATGACAAGGATTTCTAAGAAGCACTGAATTCCATATGGATTCTGAGTGACACTTTTTTTTTTTTTTTTCTTAAGAGTAAGATGCTGCCTCTTGAAATAAATAACATTCTCATATTCTGGCGTTTCTCTGTGGAAGCAAACATTTCTTTGAACTATTTGCTTTCAAGGGTGAATATGAATTATGTTTGGGAATTATACATGGCACTAGAAACAAACATGTTTGAACAAGGAAACCCCCCCCCCTCACCAGGAAGCTAAAATTGTAGTTTCTCAAAAGAAACTTCAAACTGCAGGAGTTTTTTCTTTATAAAAAACAAAATAACGAAAAAACACAAATTCAAGCAATATATGGAGTGAAATTGAAACGAATTATGGAAGGAAGCCATTGCACACATGAAAGACCAACTACAACTTGCTGTAGTTAAGAGGTAAACTAGCAATCAGGTAGTGTTAATTTAGTACCACTGTTTAACTTATAATTAGTAGTGTGCCCACCTGCACAGCTGCTCATTATAGAGTTACAATATCTTAAAATGATATATTTCAGTAATTTCTTTAAAAATGTGAAACTTGTATATTGTCGTTCATTACATACAGAATATTATATTTCAACTGTTCATTTCTTGTAATATTGATGATAACAGATAAATAATGAAAAACCCATGTTCCGTGTCTCACAAAATGTTAATATTGCGCAGAAGTACAATACAGTTTAGATGTAATCTCAGTCTAGGTTTGTAAGATACATAATCATGGCAAAAGAGTGCCTACCTTACCGTTGTCCAAAAAAAGACCATCGATACCTTGCATGAAGGAAGAAAAATATCTACAATGATCTTAGAGAAGAAATTCTTGCTGCCTTTCAGTGGGTTAGTTCCTTTCCAGACTACTTGAGGTACAAAGCACACAAACATGGTTAAGAAATATCTGTGGCAAAACAGAGTTCGTCCATCAATCCAAGCCATCATTAAAAGCTTTTTATATACAAAAGTCAATTGTATATGCATGGGGGGGATGCCCTGAGAAAGTATTTGACTCTTAAAGGTTTTTAGTTTTCACTGTTTGTCACACATCTTTCCAATATTGATGGTTATTCTATAAATTCCCAATTTGTCAAGAACTGTCTCAAAGAGAACTGAGCATCTAACAAGGCAAACAATTTATACCTCAAGTTCAGTTTTGTTTAAGATTCCTATTTTCAAGGAACCTAGTAAGAAGTTAGTTTCAGTTTATGTTGCAATTTATAAAAATTCCAAGTCAAATCCAGTGCTATTTGGTGTTTAGGGTGTCTGACATCATGAAGTTACAAAATGATGAAACCCCTCAAACTGATTTTTCGTTGCAACAAAATTGGTATCCATGGGAAAGTTGAAGCATTGAAAGATTCACAGAAGATGTGAACAGGTTATGCAAAAATAGTAAGACTACAGCAATTGGCAACATAAAAACATCATCTGTGCTTTCTATTCCATTAAAAAGAAAGGACTATTACCCTAGAGTGGTGCGCTGGTCAAATCCAAATTAGTTGAAGCCAAGCCAATCAAAAACAATATTAGGTTCCTTTATCCTACTTGTAAAATGCACACTTATCAGTATTTCCTTCTTTTGCCAATATCCTGTTATTGTGTTAGAGAGAGTATGACTACAATACTAAATAGACCAGTCAAACTTGAATTAAATTATACTCCAAGCATCACAGAGTCTACTGAGCAGTTTGTTATTGTTGGAACAGTCATTCAAACCTTCCAATTCCTAAATAAAGTAAAATTCATTAAATGTACAAGATAAAAAAATCTCAATTAGCATATTCAATGGAAACATTTGAGTGAGAATTAAGAAAAAAATAATTAAAAAAATTACTTGTTCTGAGAGTCTTCTTCTCTAACAATAGCTTTTTAGGGATAAAATACATCTAGAGATGTTTGGTTTTAATAAATGCTGGTTCAATTTTACCTAACAGCAGCAAATCAACAAAACAATCTGAAATTGCACCTAATCTGGAGTCGATTACAGCCAGGGCCCGAATAACCGAATGTCAACTTTTCTATGTTTTAAGCAAGTCTAAGGTAAAATTAAAAGCAAGTATTCCAAAGCAGAATGTTACTCAAAACTGGGTCAACAACGGGACGATGATCACAAAACAAAAAATTGTGAAAAATTGGCTGAAAGTGGGGTAGAGCACCTTAATATGTTGGAATACTTCAGTTAAAATGAATACCTGATTTCAGATAAATATTTTGGTGGAAAGTTAAGAGGGCGTTGCACAGATAAACATTTGCACCTTTCAATGTATTTAGGTTCGCTATGATTGTACAGTCAATATCACTGCTATGGTAAAGGTAACTATAAATGAGTCTGATTTCCAATTACATTTTTGTTTGGTGTAATTAAATCCCCGCTATCTTTTATGCCGGTCCTAAACATCCTCAAGATCCTCCCAGCTTCTGAGTGAAACCAGACAAGAGATGAGACTCATTCTCACCATTCTGCCAAATTATTGTCACTGTGTTGAATGGCAGACACGGGAAGCTGATACGAATTAGTATGCCCCTAAAGCACTCAGTGCACTTTGTCAGGAGGAGAGGTGATGTAAGAAGGGATAAGCTTTGCAGTTTGCTACCTGACCTGAGGGATAAACTTCCCCCCGCACAGCAACACAGTGCCCCCTCTGGGTCAGTAACGGAGCATTTTCTTAAACTGATTCATTTGGATTGTCATCACCTGGGAGAATCAAAGCATCTTGGTTCTTTAATGAAATGTTATTTTATGGTTACATAGGTTTTCTAGTCTATACATATTCTGGATGCAAATTGTCTAGTAAGGCTACATTGGGATAAGAAAAAGGGAAATGGTACCAAAACAAAAAAAAAGGTTATTTTATCAGTTATAAATTCAGGTAGCTTTATAATTTAAAGACTTAAGAAGAAATAGATTATACAAAAAAAACTGCCTACCAAATAATTGATTTTCAACTAAAGCAAATTAAATTAATCAAATCTTTTGTCCAACCCCAATAAGATTTGAGGCAGCCATCCTGACAAATAAATGCTAAGGTTTCAGAGATGGGTTTTAAATGGTATGCAGTGTACTTCAGACTAATATTTGTCTTTACCAACTATCATCACAAAAAAGCATAAAAACAAATGGCATGCATGCTGAAAATGTAGAAGGAATGAATGGAACACAGGCTCTGGGCTGGCAGAAAGTTTCTTAATATTTTCTGACACCATAAAATCTACACCATAATTTTATGTCTTAAGGTTATGCCTGGTTACGTATGCTTTTTTGTGGTTTTTATTTTTTTATTTGGGGGGGGGGGGGGG
>JAVLVB010000709.1:163822-178324 GCA_032876305.1 Orestias chungarensis | reverse complement strand
CACACACACACACACACACACACACACACACACACACACACACACACACACACACACACACACACACACACACACACACACAGTTTAGATTCCTCTTGTAAAGGAAGTGTTGACAGAGAGCTGCAAGTGTGGAATCGGCAGCAGGTTAATTAACGGCAACGTTTTCGGCTCCCCGAAGATAAACAACACCTGTAGGGGAGGGAAAGGGTGTGTGTGAAATCAACCTAACAAGTACAACTGGAGAAATCTGCACCCATATTGAATATGCATTGGAGTCCCACGCGGTGCAAATAACACCGAGTGTGAGCTAATTCTCACTATGCATTGCTTCCTGGGAAAAAAAAAGGCAAAATCATTTATAAACCCATTTACACTTCATGGAGTTGATTCTAATGAATCAGCATCACCAGCCTTTGCCTTGAGAATGTAAAAAGTGTTTTTTAACTGAATTATTTTATTCTTGACCTCAATGAGAAAAAAAGTGTCAACCAATTCCTGAAGATTACTTTGATGGTAACAAGCTCTAAATCAAACAACTGTCATGACAACATAATGGGCCCCTACACTTTGCAACACATCCAAATACTATCCATTTTAAACTTATTCTGGCTCATTCTGGGCTTCCACTATAGTTCGTGAACAACAAAACCTAAACTTGCTTTAAAATGACTATTAATACACATTGTTGTGCAATGTAGTCAATTACCATTTGACGTCATTGAAAAGCTTAAGAATCCACAGAATCTGTGAACTCAAACATCCCCAGAAGAGCTTTTCCTGGTGCCCACTCACTTATACAGGTTTTGTTTTGTTTGCAATAAAAATAAAAATATGTAGAGGATGATCCGATTCTGCTTTATTAAATCTTTCATTAAATTATACAACCAGAAAAAAAAGAAATCCAGAAGCTGAAGCTTGTGTTCTTAAAAAAGTAAGTTAAAATCATCAATGCAGCATTGACAATAGCAAGTTTATCTCTAAATGGTTTCAAAAAAAAAAAAAAGAGAAATGCTTAAAAGGTTTGAAATGGCTTTGTCAAATTCTGAACTTATATCTGATTGATAGAATATGTTACGATTGTTCATGAAACCAAATTGTATAATCCTCTACTGCTACATACTTCTATGAAAATATAAGTAATAATACAACTCAGTGATGAAAGGTATGATACCAGTTGTTTAAGACAGGATTGAATCGACTGGTTAGAAGCCAGGTATGTTTTGCACATAGGGAAAGTGTAAAAGCAATTGAAGAACAACAGAAATGTCTTTTCTAGTTATTCAGGTCAACTGTGCATTGTATTAAAATATGATGAGCTAAATCATTTAAGTGTGACAAAAACACCAGCAGAGATCTGCTACAAAAAAAAAAAAGCCAATCTGTTTTTACAGCGCTGTGAACAAAGGGCTTGCTACTGATTACATTAAAATTAATGACACATTCAGGGAATACTCCTCAGAATCCACAGTTAACTCAGCAATTAATATTTTGTAATGTTGAATTACCAAGAACTCTCTGGAACTCTCAGAAAGATGGTCGATGGTGTAATTTATTTTTTTTGTTCTGTAAAGATTACATATGAAATCTCTTCCAACAGTCAGGTGGGATAACCTGCAGAAATTAAAGGAACCAGTGTATTAACGGGACATAATTTGGACAGGTTTGATTTTAATATGTTTTTCTTAACCATATTAAACTGACCCAGAAAATCCATCCTGGTCCCACGTTTTCACTTTCACATGTTTTAAATTTGCTCCAGCACACCAAATTAATTCATTAATTTATTATTCCCGCAGGAAACCCTGCGATTCTACAGAAGCCTGTACTCAAGCCTTGCATTTAGGTCAGGTGTCTTAGGAAAACACTTGCGTGACAGTAGGGCTAGAGGAATTCTGAAGTAAAGTAAAAGACTTAAATTTTTTGGCCTTGTCTAGAACAAATATTCTATACTGTAAGACTTTACCTTTTTTGGGGGGGGGTTTGCAGCAGCAGCAGATCACAGCAAAAATAAATTGTTTTCTTTAAGTATAATCCTACTACAGCCAACATCATGAATATTTTATGAATTCATAGAAACATAAAATTTCACAAGTTAGCATGTGGTGTCTTACCACAATTAGCAGCCAGAAGTTGCTTGTTTTTTTCTTAACCTTAACCCATTTGTCCGCAACATTAATAAAAATCACAAGAAGGTAGATGAAACGAACCACCATTTGCATCATCTCCTCCACCAACTGTTCCACATGCAAACACATTAAACACAACTTTCTCCGAATCAAAAACATACCTGGACATAACTATAAATCCCCAGATGCTGAATCACTATGGTCTCCTTATCAATCCATTCAGTTCTCAACACACTATCAACTGTCTCCAGCTCTCCACACCTGTGCTCACTCAGCAATCAACTGGCCTGCCTCAGTGCTGTCGCCTCCTGTTTAATGATAGAAATGAATCAACAGGCACAGTTTCAGCCTCAGTATTTGCTCAAATCACACTGATATAAACTTTGAAATAACAACAAAGGCAAGAAAAAAAGAAAAAAAAGAACAATTTATGTTTTGATCATTAAAGTACTTCATTTGAAGCCATACATTTTTTTTTATTACTGTAAGTAAATAAAAGTGGATGTGTAGGGTATTGAATTGAATTGAGCTGGTATGTAGGAATGCAACAGTATCTCCTGCTGTGAGGGACACGGAAGTGAATTAGATGTTTTATTATAGACTGTTAAAGATTTTCTATGAGACACAAGAGTTAAATCAATAGAACACCTTTCTGTTTAGAGCAACTGCCTGATTACAATGTAAAATAGTGGGAAAAAACATAGAAACATTTTTCAACACATACATACAGTATTTCTGCATCACATTGTATTAAGGAGTTAATTCAACTAGAAACATGTAACATGCTCTAGTTTGAAGTTGATATTTGGTTCAGTAAGATCAGTGGGGGTCAGCTATTTAATACGTTTGGTCTTTAGTTAGATTTCGTTTTTGGTCTTGTCCCTCATTACACAGTTATTTACTGTCGATAAGATATACAATCAAATTGGTACTTATAAAATATACATATGATTGGCTTTTAAAATTAGATTGATCATTTACAATTTTACAAAACAGTTTACATGCTTAGTTTGACTCTAAAAGCCTTCCATTATATTCATTGTGAACAACATATTGTTTTAAAAGTGGCTGCACTTGAGAATTTGACTAAGAAATTCAAGCAGCATCTGGAAGCAAACATTGATTTGATGACTAATCTTGCGCGGCGATTCGACTACATAAAAGAAGTGACTCACTTACTGTTGGATTTAGTCGGCATAGAGTGGCGTTTGTGTGCTCTGTCGCCGGCAATAGTGAAGAAAAAACCTTGCACCACAGCACATTTCAAGGCACCAGCATGCTAAATTATCTTCTGTCCCTGTTTAAACAGATGTATGATGCTAAGACAACACTGTTTGGCCACTGGAGAGCCAATTATAAAGGGAAAAATTGAGATTTGAGAAGATGTTTGTTTCTGATTGTTATTTCCTCTACATCATTTGATTATTAGTGTAGATCAGATACAGTTTCAGAAACAATATAATACAAGTCAACACTTTAAGCCAGTGATTTTATGAGTAATCTACCATTTTATGAAGTAAATTATAGTTTAAAAGCAACCAAATGACCTGTAGAACAGCTGATTTCTAACTATTTATACCTTGATGCCATAGTGCACATCTTTTTGAGAAGAAGAAGGTAAACCAGATTGAAAATAGGAAGGAAATCTAAATTTCTTTTCGCAACATTGGGAGACATTTCGTTAAGGCTTTCATTTCTCGCAGCAATTAAATCTGGTAATTTAGGACAGAAAATGGCAGCAGGTCTCCCAAAAGCCTGCCTGTGTCTTTATGTCACACAGACAAGTGACATGGTTCCTTTTCCTTTTCCTTCGGCAGATCTAGGATGCCTCAACTATCAGGCAACATACAAGTAACTCCCATTAGACTGATGTAGAGACCAGGGTTTGGAGCAAGATGAAGGTAGGATTGTGAGGTGAAGCTGTGTAAATTCAGGGATCAGGAAGAATAAAAGAAAGTGATGAAATGAGTCACTACAGAAAAGGCCACAGTGCTTGCCTTTAGATTATCCTCAGTTCTTTCTGGGCTTTTTTGCTGATGCAATCTGCTCGTCAAGACCCGCTTGGGCAGATTTTAGGTTCAGTATAAGCTTTATAATGGGCATGAAGCAGCGATGTTTGAAACCTGTGGGAAAGCTGAGTCTTCCCTACGCAATATAAATCAATGTTGGTCTATGTGAACAAGCACGGCTATATTTAGGGGAAGAGGCTTCTCCCTTGATTATGAAATTGAGCACAACAATTAACATTTTAAAGGTATGCCTGCAAAGTAACTGGCTTGCTGGGCCCAGCATAGCTCGAGTGGCACAACATCCCACCCTGCCGATGGTGCCAGCTTTGTTTACTGCATATCTGAGGCGTTTGACACAGTTTGGGCTGGAACATATTCTTAAGGTTCAAACCAAATTCCTCAGGGAGGAGGGAAAAAAAGTAAGATTATGAGAAAATGATGAAAAACTGAGCAACATGCTGCAGGAAGGCAGTATTTTGCCAGTGTTTCAGTTTAAGTAAGTAACAAAAAAAAAATGTTGCACACTTCAATCAAGTTCTCAAGAATGGGCCTAGGAACGACAGAAATATGAAGGATTTTTGGAAGTAAACTGACAGAGATTGCATGCAATTGCACATAAAAAGCCAAAGATATACAAGCTTGAGTGGAAAAAAGGAGGCTCGTGAACATGATATAATATAATTTATCATAAGCAGGGGTGAAACTCTCTATGAGCATATATATATACATTAGGACACCCGAGCATCAACATCAGCCAACAAGCTCTCAATATCAAAATGAGACCTCAGACCTATTTACACAATGTTTTCTGTTGAAAACCTAAAGGTTTTGTTACATTTGTACTGTTCATTTACACAATGGTGAATATTTCCTCTGACAGCTCCAAGATTTGAAAATGAGCTCCAGAGTGAAATAGTTTGAAAACATCCCTGTTTTTGTTGTAATTTAAACAGAAAACCGGGAATCCCTGGATCATGCTCTGTATGGGAGAAATAAGTTAGAAATTAATGTACAACATAACAACTGTCTACAAATTATTACTAAAAACAAAAACAGTGAGAAAATATCACCTAGGATCTTATTAAATCATCCCTCCACAAGGTAATGCATATCTGAACTGTGGAGGTAACACAGATGTTTTACAATCCACTGAATAAAATTTGTGTAAACAGTTTCTTTTAAAGTTCCAAATTATTAGTTAAAAAAAGAGTGAATAGAGTTCACTACTTTGTATAAAAATCAGCAATGGTCTGAAGCCTTTCATAATTCTCAAAGGATATGTGTAGCAGGGTAGAAATTAAACAATAGAAGCGCCTAAGGAGCGCATGACTCTGAAGAAGGTCAGAATTAAACCTGTTTTTGGACACTTAAGATGACAAGCAACATTTAAACAGTCTTAAAATTCTTGGTCAAACGTGTTAATGGTAGCGTCATGCTCTAGGAATGCTTTTAATCAACAGCGACAGGGTATTTTTCCCAAAAGATTCCTGCGTGGACAGCATTTTTGAAAAGTGCTGTACATAATTCTCTGCAGCAAGCTGCCACGGCACCACAGCCCCAAATAAACAGTGGTACCGTAAAGAGAAGAGCCAATGTACAATCATGTGTAAATGAGTGAGACCAAAGCATCTACTTTTTTGTTGTCTTTCAGTCAGAGAGCCAACCTATTCACAAACTACAAAGCCAATTCTCTTACTGTAGATATCCTCAAGGATCCTCAGATGGTTACAGTGAGTGCTTATTCCTTTGGGATGTTACTTACTCTAACCTCTAAATCTGTTAAACAATAAAGATAAAACTCTACATATGTTCAAAGGTCAAAGCAAATCATAAATAGGCTCTTCAGAGGGAATTTTACTTTTTTAGAAAATTTGTGCCTTTAACTCTTTGCACATAAAGCTTAAAGAGATGTTAAGAACCACAAGTGCTCTATGGAAACTGAAAAGTAGGACAAATGACTGAGTGTGTTCACTCACACTGCCATTCGTCAGAAAAGCCTAAGAAAAGATAACACTGCACAGCGCAAGCTTACTGGGTTCGCAGTCAATTGTGCTCATGGGCTCCCTGGATCGGATTCCAAGACAATGCCATTCACACGGCCCAAGATGGTGGGCAGGATGCTTCCTTTTGTGGACCTGCCAAAGGATGTCATTCTACCATCGGTATCAAATTAAAACGCTCATGTACTCTCCCATCGGGCTTCATTGTTGTAGCAGCCAACATCCAAGTGCATTGCTGTCAGTGTTTGCTGTATAAAACATTAAGACCAGAGCTGGTATGATTGTCCCCTGCACTTGAGCTTACTATCTACACCAAGGTAATCTAATTGCCATGTGGGAATCAGATCTCCAAGGCAAGGACCGGGAGGCAAAGTGTTCCCCTTTCACTAACCATAAACTCTAGTAAAGCCCAGGGTGGAGTTGAAAATGAAGGGTAATTGGTTTAGCTTTATACATAGAAGTATATGGTTGGTAGCAATGTGGTTGTATATCACCCTTACAAATGTCACTAGACTTTAAAAATATTAAAATGAAACAACCTGCTTTTGTTTTATTTTATGTGTATCATTTTTTGTTTATATCAAAGATTTTCAATAGACATTTTAAGTAAAGATTGGAGGTTAAAAGTCCAGGAGGGTACCAACGCATCACTAATTTTGGGTTTTTGTCCAATTTTCTGGAACTTATTCTATGATGCATGAGTTTAGGTAACAGTCAGGCATGAGACAGACGGATAACCTTTAAGATTTGGGATGACTATTCTGTAATTCGTCCTGACATCACTTGTCAGCATTACGCCAAGATGGGCAAACTCATCTTCAGACAGTTACTAACCCCTAAGCAGGGGGATCAAGGCACCTTTTCCTGGTTCTAAGCCATGGGCTGAGACTTAGAAGTACAGAGATGCATTCTGGATAATTAATACTCATCTTCGATCCCATACACTGCATACTGAAATCCATGGTTCAAATAGAACAATAGAACTATATCATCTGCTAAAATCAATGTTAGATTTCTAGACCACAGACAATGTAGGGTCCACATTAAGTCTTTAAAGTGGATATGGAACAAGAAGAAAACCAGGCAATGTTTGCAACAAACTTGGAGGCACTGCCCTTCCTTTGCTTACTTAATGATTGGAGATTTTTAAAAACTGAAACAAGCCACTATACCACCGACCCTAATTACCCTACTCCCAACATTTACTTAACAGTACTGCAAGTGTAAAAGAGAAGGTGTATTGAGTTGCAAACTATCAGAAGTGTAAAAAACTTTGTATTACTCAAAATGGTTACTAACAATATAGCTGTGACAACTACTTTGGAAGATGAGCTCAGGATTGATGAACGACTCAAACTTTCCATATCTGACCATTGGGATTATTCTTGTTTTACTTCCAAGTGGAATATCGGAAAATCCAACTTCTTTGGACAAATGGTACACAGCATTTAAAAACAGCTGAATAATAATGATGTATTTTCATATTTCACAACATTTTAAAGACTAAATTCATTCAGTATTTTTTGATAGATAGTTAGAGATAGATAGAGATTGTGCATTTGTGTATTAAATCCATTTGGTGGTAACAGAGGCAAAAACCAACAACAACTATCAAATCAAATCTTCACCAAAGATTAAAAAAATAGTTTTAAATCTTAAAGGTACACAATCTAAGGCTTTCATGAATTCTAATGAGTATTTGGAGTTTCCAGTTATTAATCTACATATGTGGTTTTGATAGCGCGACAGAACGATTAAACAACAGCCCTTGTAGGTTAGGCTGTGGGGGAAAAAAGTATCCAAAAAGAATAATGGGTAAACAAAATGAAACCCCAAGACATAACAAAAATTCAGCCATTAGAAGCTGAAAGATCCTCAAGTCTTATTGGGGAAACTCGCTGTACTCTAAATATGTCCCTCTTGGTGGGAATCAGTGTAAAAGGCAGCTAGCAGCTGGTGCTTAGCGGGGTCCTGCTGGCCCAAGCTCACAACCGCCTCAGCTCACTGATGAAGACAGATGGATTGGGCCACAGCCCCAGCGCAGGAAACACCCCCCCGAGTCTGCAGATTGGAGCCAAGCATCAGATGAAGCCCCGATAGCCCCTTGAAGTAGAGACGGGCAGAGAACCATTCTCGCCATGCACGCGCCTCGTCACGTGAACTTTTGAACCATGGAATAATATGGAATAATGTCAGCTGAATGGTATTGTTCCAGTGGAGTGGTGCACTGGGGGATGGCAGAGGTTTTCCTTTTTGTCTTGCTTAGGATTGCCCTCATATTCACACATGACAAAGTGCCTGTTTACCTTGCTTTGACAAAAAGAGTGTTTATCCCCCATTGTTTTCCATTTTAATAGATTGTTGGAAATATTTGGTTTATCTATACAAGTCAGAAATAAAAGAAAATCACAGAATACATACATTTTCAGGATAAACTGTAACAATATTAAGACAGAGGGTCCTAGGTTCATGACATTGTCATATAATGGATGCCCTCGCTTGTGCTCAGTCCTCTTCAAAAGTTTCATTAAAGCTATTCCAGACAGGAATTTAAACAAAGTTGCCAGCAATCCTTTTGTGTTTTTAACAGTGTGTTCTTTAAAAGAAAAGGGTATTTTGATTTTTTGTTTCCTTTTACAGTAAAAAATGAAAATCATTAAGTAAGTCACATATAAAAAGAATTATAAATGAGCCAATTAGAGCCATGATACTGCATAAAACATTGTTCCCTCTGGATTATTGCTGGGCAGAGGTATGCTCAGACATAGTGGGATCGGTTCTGTCTGTAGGCGAGATCTTAGCTTTGACCTGACTTTAACCTCTCAAATTGATTTGTGATAAAGGTTGTACTGCGGGAACTGACAGCCCACAGAATCCATCGCCTTCATGTTCAGCGCAGACACTTTTCATTACAGCGGACTTTGCTGCTCCCATTCTCTTTTGTTACCAGCTTTGAAAGTCAGCTGATAATATTAACTCTAATTTGCCAAATTAATAACATGGGTAATGTGGTGAACACCATTTTTTTAAAATCAAATTTAAAACCTAATTCCTGGAAACCTTGCTTTTTTTTACAATGGTTGGCTTGATTGACAGAAAATATTAACACAGGGAGAGATTGACAGACATGTAGGTGGACATAGGTTGGTTGATAGCTTGATTTAAGAATGAAGAATCAGTTTATTTATATAGCGCAAATTTACAACAGATGTCGTCTCAAGGCACTTTACAAGAAAATCAAAGATACATCATAAACAAATCAGTTTGAAAAAGTTTCCAACGTAAGGAACCCCAGCAGATTGCATCGAGTCATTGACTTGCAGCATTCACTCCTCTGGAATAAGCACACCAAAGCAATGGCTTGTGTTGTCATTGACTTTACAATAATCCCTCATACTGAGCATGCATGTAGCGACAGTGGAGAGGAAAAACTCCCCTTTAACAGGAAGAAACCTCCATCAGAACCTGGCTCAGTACAAGCAGCCATCTGCCAGAGTGTTTAAAGGTAGACTGGTTGTTTAAAGAGACAGAAAACTAAATTAGATGCAGAGGAAACTGAAAAAAGAGTTTATAGCAGCAGTTGTAGAACATTACTGGAAGCATCTCAACCCATGTTTCTCATCCACAAAGCTGTCTCAGCTAACAGAACGCCAGACCAGGGGTAGTTACTATTGAGAGAAGAACACTAAGAGAAAATAAAAGGTTAACAAGGTTGAAATAACAGCAACTAAAGCAGATTGGACAAAGGAAGAAAGTAGCATAGAGAGAAGTGTTCAGATTTAGTAAAGGTCTGAGTATTTCCAAGTTCTCCATAATGGATGTAGTATCAGCCATTACAGCTAGAGACTATTTAAGAGCCCCAAGATCTGGTGACAATGTGCAGAGAACAAGGACTTGAACCCCCACAGCACAAAGACAGTTACAAAGTTAGATTTGAATCACCTAATGGACATTCCCAAAATTCTGCTTTCTTGCCCTGTTTGCTTCCATCTAAAACATTGCCTAATTCAGTATTTAATTATTCAGTTATAAAGTTCAAGTGTTATTCAATGATTTTGTTCTACCGTCATGTTGGTCAAGTAACAGAAGAAAGTGCGATAAAAACGTTGTAAAGGTTCTAACCAATCCCTGTGAGAGCCGCAAGATTTGGATCTTATGAGGTAAATAAAAAAACTTTGTTTGTTGACTGCATCAGATTGTTCTGGAACGTTGTTGCAGTAAACAGGCAATACGAACAAAACTACCCTGTCAGCCTTGAATGAGTGGATGAAGGGATTGCAATTGAGTTATAGATGAAGATGTAGGATTGATGAAAATATAATTAGGTCACAGTCAGATCTATATAACTACTCATTAGCGGCAATCTAACTCGTAACTGGTAATCTTTACCATACCTAAAATAGACTGAAATTCAACTTACTACTTTTATAGAATGTGCAACAACCCTAAAAGCTTTATCTTCTTTTCAAATAATGGGAACTTAACGCAAAAGTCCTGACAAACTATGCAGGTTCGGCAGACCCATTAAGGCACTAATAGATAATTACAGTTCATTGATGCATTGGGTCTTTATAAGCCTTTGTTTACTGGATTGCTTACAGCAAAAAAAAAAATAGTACGAAAGGACAGCCCGACTGTTAGACCAAAAAAAGTGCAGAGCCATTTATTTTTTACGTAAAAAAAAACCTCTCCTTGTTAAGCACCTCAAGCAAAAGTAAGAAAATATATTTAATCAGCATGTTGTTAAGAAACTGCGCTAATAAGAGCAACAGTGTTCCAGGGAGGATAGTTCATTGATTGGTAAATCCTCTGCTGGATGGTTTACAGTTGCCTCATCTACTGTGAACAGCAATGTACTGAGAGGATAATCCAGACAGCAGAACAGAATATTCAAACAGAATTAGAGAAAAGAATCTCTTTGGCCTGGCAGCAGAGGGGGTCTGAAGCCTGTAGTGAAACAAACTCAAGTGGCTAAATCCCAATCCCAATTTTCTGTCAGATTACTGCATATAAACACTAGTAGTGCCACAAAAAAGTTGTTCCCCTAAATCTTAATGTCGTTTTCATCACAGTTTTACCGAGGCTGAAACCAGAACTTTAATCATATGTTGGTGCAATTGCCAAAAATGACCAATAAGATCCAATATTGTTATTGTTTTGATACGTAGTATAACATATTTCTCATAGTACATTTTTGCAATGATTTTTTTGTTGAAAAAAACATACTTCTGCTTAAATTATAATTAGAAATTGCAATATATGAATTTATGTGACATCTTTAAGGTTTTGTATAACGGCAAAAACCATCAAGATCTCCATCCAAAGGAAAGATTTAAAAACTATATTTAACATCGGAGCTGCGTTATTACTGCTACAATCCAAAAGATTTGAATTCATGATTTCACCCTGGTTTATCCTTAGTAATACAGAATTGTCAAAAAAGCAGAATTTCTGTACAATCTTATAGTAAGTTTTTGAGTCAATAAAGAATACAAATAATCTAGATATCAAAAAGCATATCTTCACCTAGAAACCCAAACAGACTATAAGACGGCGTAAGCAATATCAATGCAAATGAGACTTAACTATGACGCTCTTTCATAAAAACCTAAAGCACCATATTTAATCTGATCTAGATGATTAGGCAACAATGTTTTGATGTGAAATGTATAGACTAATATAACAACAAAACCAAACAATCTGCAGCTTTACTGGGAGCACATTGCACTAAGTACAGAGTTCCATGTTTTTGTTCTAAGCCTTACATTTCTTTAGTTTCCATAAAGCAGTTTGCACGAATTAAAAAGAAGACACAATTTGGTTTCCTTTTGTGGTTTAGCAAGATTAATTAACATCAGCAAGCAGGAGCACTCTATTGTCTACTCCCAAATAATTAATAGCACCTATGGGGTGTTACCTTCTGAACTGATCCACAAGTACAGGTTTGGCTTACGTTGATCGCAACCAAACAGTCTTTCAAGAGCAGCGCAAATTAGTGGAGAGAAGCAAACATGCTGACCTGTTCATAATGAGGTGCTTGTAATCTATCAATGACACCCACAGCTTCGCTCTTGCTGACGCAGCAGAAGCTGTAGAAACATGAAGCTATTAAGATGTGCTCTTGGGTTCGGATGAAAAAGAACGTGTATCAAATTCACTCTGATAAATAGAGCTTCAACATTCGAATGGATATCTTGAGAGTTGGTTTTGTTGGTATGTTTTTATGATCCGGAACTAGCCTGGCTTGATCAAACAGTACGATTGAATCACATCCATGATTAAAAAGACCACGGGTTCCTGCTTTTATACCAAAGGTTGAAATATAAAAGTGTAACATGAACCAACTGCTTTTATTTTATGAGAGAAATTAAATTAATATTCCCTGTGTTAAAGAATAACAAAATATTTAAGGTGTTTTGAAACTTAAAAAGTTTTTTGTAGAATCAGAAAGTGGCCTTGGCTTGACTCACAAAACAGTTATCATTGGTTCACCTGTAAATCTAATCTCGAAGAAATTAATGAAAAGAGATGAATGAGATTTTTTTGGGCCCCTATTTAAAGATACAAACACGAATATCCATCTGGAAGCATTTTATTGCTTTGGGACATTTCTGGTAAATCGCATTCAGAGGTGATCTGAGACACTTTAGTGTTGTGAACACACAATCCATCCTCAGACATGCTTAAAGACGTCGCATCTCTTGAGGTGACTCCCCTCAAGCAGCTGCATTTTCCTGGAGTCTCCCGTTTAAAGAGCCCACATTTTATATACAAAGCTCTTAAAATCAGTTCAGATGTCACTTCCGAGCAATTTGAAATGACTAAACCATTTTCTGGAAGAGACTTCTAAAGTGTTTAAAAGCTCAATGGAATTTTATTTAATACAAAAAGATTAATCAAAGCTCTTAATTGAGCTGGCTTCTGAGACGGAAATCAAAATGTAATCGTCATTTGTTCAGACACATCATCTTTTATCATTTTTATTTGTTGCGAAAAAAAGAAAAGAAATAAGCACATCTTCTTTAGTAAAAAATCCTAAAGATGACTGTTCTTAATTTTGATAAAAATACTTCATAAGAGAGGGAGAATAAATGTTTTCATATGTTTTATCATCCAAGTACATTGAACTATCCAGTATGCACGGTGTTGTAGGGACGAAGGATCTCAAGTAGCAGTCAGTATTGCAACAAATCTGATTCAGACTGTGACTGAATACTCAGTCTCTGTCATCCCTGTCATAATATGTTAACGGCTCTTTAGCCATGTAGAAGAGCTGATATTTCACAGTAGCATATCCTGGATGGTACCATCCGTTGTTGGCAAGAACTACAAACCCACCTCATTAGCTTTTGCTCTTCCACCTTAAATTGATGCATTAACGATCCCTGTTTATTTCCCAGCTCAATCAAATCTGTGTAGTTGTTGTTGTTTTTTTAATACATATCCCTGAAATTGATCATTTTGTATAATTTAATGGTTTTAGAAACTATCTACATTTAGTCAACCTACTGGACTTGTTCAGATCTGTGAGCTGCACGAGCATTGAAACTGCCATGATTGCAAATCTAGTCTAAAATGCCCAGACCAATAGCAACACCAGGAATTTGATTGTGGGTGGGTCTTCAGAAAACTAGATGAGCCAGCTAAAATAAACCCCTCCGCCCAAACACCACCACCTGCCCCCCATCCCACCTTCCAAAAAATAATTATATTAAAAATGAATGTCATTCATTTTGTTGGATTACTTGCTAGTGACGATGCAGCCTGTGGCTAAGCTCAACTGCTGATTGGTTTTGAAGCTTTAACTCAAAGCTTTCCTCAGGCTGATGAACTGCAAGAGTGAAAACTAATGCTGTGTCCGAGGGCCCACCCAGCCTCGATAGTAGTGCCGCAGGTGGTCCAAACCACTGTTTTATTTGATGGCACCAATCCCACAGATAGGACGGAAGAATGTATCATACTCTTCACCTTAAATGTCTTATTGCCAGTCTTATAAATGTGGTTTCCAATGTTTTGTGACTTAGTAGATCTGGCCAATTCAGTCAGCATTGTAGATCATTCTAAAAGTAGTTTTACATTATAGTGCTGTAAAAAATCAGAGAAAAAAATCGTGGCATTATGAATTATGGTTTCTTGGAATGCTCTTCAATTTTTTATAGTGAAATATTTTGACCCCATCTTACCATAACTTCGACTGAAGGACCCTCTGGAAACTCATACCTTGGGGGAGTCTCACTATGGAGCAATAAGCAAGGCTTATTCCATAATAAGACTTTTAAAAAGCAACTGCAAAAACTGTGGTTAGGACACAGCTATTTGCAGATGGAATCATCACTCTGCATCAGCCTTAAATCAGAAATCTCCTAT
>JAVLVB010000709.1:142941-163722 GCA_032876305.1 Orestias chungarensis | reverse complement strand
TAGGAGCAACGAGGAATAGCAGGGGAAAACAACAGACGATCCAGCGGTGAGTGTGTGAATGAATGTGGCTTAAGTAGTGAGAACCGGGGTGTGATTGGTTGAGAAGAGGAGTGAATTATTGCAGACAGCTGTGAATGAAGGCGGAGTGACGAGACACAGGGAGGAAACGGAACCAGACAAAACACACATCATGACAATCACATAGACAGATTTCTGGCTGTCTTTTATTTTAATACAATATTAATGTGTGGGCAGCTGCCAACAGTGCACAAAATGCATTTTTAGAAGTTAGCAGTAGTTTAACTATGGGCTTTTCTTTACTATAGTTTTCGGCGGATAGTAATTTAAATGTGGCCCTGGCATAAACATTTCCACAATTTTATCGACCGCCTAGACTATCGACCACCAGAGATCATTCTGGCAATTCTGGACGAGCTTCAGAAAGCTACAACTCAGGTGGGGAAATTTCTTGACAGGATAGCTATTAGCTATGCTGTCAATACACCTGAGTTACATGAAAGTAAATGAAACACATAAAAAAAAAGTAAGTCCCCGTTGTAACATCCTTTGCAGGGTACGCAGAAAACCTGATGAAAAAGGTTATCCGGTCAGCTGTAACCAAAGTAGTTCTGCAGCCCAGATGCAAAATGCTGTCTGTGAAGAAAAACTTTTTTTTTGCAATATATTTGTCAAGTTATTAGAGACTGAGCTAGATGCAGTGTCACTACCTGTTTTCTCCTTAGTTGGAAGAGTGGCCAAGTACACCAGACCATCAAAGGACTGATTTTATCATCAAGAAGTATTTTCTTCATCCCTTGAAATGGGCAGAGGCAGTCTTTGCATCTTTTAGCAGATATTACAAAATTTTTACTCTAAGCTGGTTCTCAACTCAAATGCAGCCCTTTGTAGGGGACAGTGTGTCAGAAAATCCTACCTGACCTCATGTTTATTCATGAGAGTAGGAGAAGCACCAGAGAGGTTCTTCACAGCCAAAGCCAGTCAGGCAGAACTAAGGTGATCACCCAAGAGACGAGGGACAGCAAGAGTCTAAGATTTGATTAAATTTAATACACACCCTCGTGGAGAATGAGAACTAGTGACGGCAAGAGGCTAGATAAGGTCGCAAGAGTACCTTTTAACACAGCTGGCCTTGTGCAAGTCTTGATGCAGTTGCCCCAGGGTCCTGTCGGGTAGACTGCTGAATCACAAAAGCCGAGGTGGAGAGGAGGATCGGGGACCTCTGGCAGATACAAAACTCTGCAAACACGATCGCCACTCGCTGACCTTTGGAGGACGGGTGAGTCAGTGGTTAGGATAGAAGCGTAAGAAGATGAAAGATGTGAACATGTGTGGGTTATTGTCAAATGAAAATCTTTACTGTCGTTGCGGATAGAATCATCCTAAATATAGCTACATACCTTATCATGGTACATTCATCAGCCTGTTAAAGTATTTGCAACCTTACACATTTGTTCTAATTTTGCTTAGATGACTCAAAACACAGAACAACTGAGGATTTTTTTTCATTAGAGATGTAATATGATTTTCCAATAGTAAAATAGCGGAGAAGCCTGTCAAGCATAAATCCTAATGAAAAACTGAAAGGATAATATGTCCATTAGAAAAGGTATAAATAAACTTGTAGTAATCTTGAAGGCAGTATTTTAGTATACGTTTGTTAATTTATGCCCCTAGTATAACCTCAAGTAAATTTTCAAGTACAAAACCATGCATTACCAGTGTGTAAAAGAAAGGAACTCAGTGAGCAGCTGCACAATATGCTAATAAATCCATTTCCCTGACACAAAAGTCTTCGTTCCAGCAGGCCCGGGTCTTTAGTTGTGCCCTAATTCCTGGCCAGTCACTACTGAGCAAAGACTCGAGGTGGTCCTCTGCCACCGAAGAAAAGAAAAGAAACCGACAAGCATGGTGGTGGCAGTGTCATGCTGTTTGGCTTTTCCATGGAACAGGTATATTATGCAAAGCAGAAGGAATAATAAAGAGTAACTTCCTCCAAATTCATTAACGACACCTGAAATCTAGATAGTTTAGACTTTGGTGGCTCAGACACATTCTGGTGTTTAAACAGGACAATGAACTCACACACAACTATTCCTTTAGAAAATGTCACTGCTAAAAATATATTACTTTAAATAAACCCTGACTCTGATCAAGTGGAGTAAACTACCCAGATGGAAATATGTTGGAATGTGTCCTTCAGCAAACCACCCAGATCTGTTTTTGCTGAAGGACATTTAGTTAAATCTTAGTGAGTTCCACACATTTGACCATATATACAAGATTTTGTGCTTGTGCAAAGTTAAGAAAACAGTTTGTTTTGAAATAAGTTCCAAAGGTGAACTTTTAATTTTGTCTTTGCTAGAAACAAGTACAGTCCAAATGATTTAGGTTTGACCTAAAAAATTCTCAAATACACAAAAAAAAAAAAATTCTTGTTGAATTGTCTAAGCCAAAAACTGATAAACTGTTAACGTTTCAAACATTCATTTACAGAAGTGAACTCTCAGAGGGTGAACTTGGCAGCGTACCATCTATTAGAGGTTAAGAAAAAAAATAAATCATTCAAAACCAGCAGTCAACTTCCCTTTTAGCTGAGGCAACAGTCTCTCTACGAGGAGGGTGTAAATAAAAAACAAAAAAGTCTAAACTTCACTCATCTTGCCATTAAAAACATCCTGAAATACTTGAAGCTTCCAGGTGACAATCCCCCTTCACCCCCCTTACAACTTGGCAAACACAACAAAGCGGATATAGGAGTGGAGCGCGGAGATAAAACACGCCATCTATTCTAGCGAGCTTCTCTTTGAAACTCCCCTTCAGTGTTGCCTCTGAGATAGAGGCTCTTTGCTCCCTGCAGAGCAACTCCGGCTTTGCCTCTCCCTGGAGAGATTTGCCGAGCGAGACAAACACCTTGAGATTCTCCGCGGCTGTGTGTTCTCCTAAATATGCTGCAGGCAACTTTAAATTGATACTGTGCACTACCTTTCCCTTGATAATTATACATCATCACCCATGAACGCTTTAAGCGGAAAATGGTTAATACTTGTATAATAAACAGCTGCAAAATGCCACATGCTGGCTAATGAAGGCTGAATCCCTTTTAGAACAAACTGTTCCAAATCCCAGAGAGCCTTTGCTGGGTCATTTGATTTACAGTGCCTTGCAAAAGTATTCATGTCACAAACTTATACACACATTACCAGGTTACAATTAAACGTGGTAATGGTAATTTATGTGGCCAACAACCCAAAGCAAAGCAGTGTTAGAGTGTTGAACCAGAGGTGAAGCTTCTCTCTGATCTTCTGCTTCCTTTAACAAATTTCTTCCATAATAAACCTGTATGCATCCTCCCACCAACTCCCTCTACCATGTTTTAGTACGGATATGAAGTTTTCGCAGTTATGTGTAATGTGGATATTTCTCCATGCATAGCATTTGGACACAAGCCAGTTTGTGAAAAAAAAAAAAAAAACTGCTAATGAGATTTTTCATGATTCATTAAAAAAGTTATTCATGCAAAGATTTTCATAAAACCCCCAAGTTATTGTTTGCAGCAGACACCCTGGTAATAATGCCACCAAAGATGCAAAGATTCTTGTAGATGTGTCCCCTAGGTCAGGGTCCTCAAACACTAGACTGTTCCATGGGTCATTTGGTATCAGGCCACTGACTAAAACCTCAAAGTGGGAGCAATTTTATTCAGTAAAACCTGGAGTATTTCTTCGGTTGTGTTGTAGTCGAGATATGAGCTGAACACATTACTGTATTTACAGTTTTTTTTTTTTTATATTTTCATACGTATCAAAGAAACATAGACTGATTATAACTACATGCCAGACTTTTACATTTTTAATTCGTAAAACATAATAGCGGATTTCAAAACCTATGAATGCTTTTTGTCACGTCACATTTCGTCTGTTTTATGTTTATAATACACATTGGCTTTTGAAGCGGGAACATAAAATGACTATTAGTTCAAAAGTACTTTTGTAAGAGACTTTCCATATACTGCTGTGTATGTTTTATTATGCTGTTTTTTTTTTTTTACGCAATCTGTTGAAAATTACAAAGCCAGTGTCTTCAATCAGCAGTTTCCTGAAAAATGTTCTACTCCCTTTGCACCAAAATGCATATTTGTTTGCATCCACTTCAAACCGAAGCTGCTCTCTTGATAATGTCAAACTGGCAATCCTCTTCAGGCTTACTCGATAGCGGGAGCACGTTTTGGCCCGGATTCCACACAACGCGCTGCAAGGAGACTCGGTGATTAGCAAGGAATTTATTCTTGACATAATAATTGCTGTCAAATTAGAGCCAACCACCAACAATTATGATGAGTGCTGACAGGTGAAGTGTGCTCATCTTCACCAAACACACATACGACTGGTGTTTACTGTCAGGAAAGGGATTCACAATTGTTCAAGGTCTCCTGGTCAAGCAGCAAAGTTCCATCAACACACAATTGTTGTGCTGATTATACAGCAGGAGGCAGTGTAGCCACGGTGCTATAGGATAATTAGATGCTTTGTGATAAACACGGAACTTGATCCCTTGTGTAAACGTGCCTTCTGTTAGCACACACCACTAACTCCTTTATGGCCTCTAAACTGCACGAGGCAAAGGGAGATTTTTAACCGCCAGACTTAACGCAGCCCTCCGCTATTGATTCTTGTGTTTATCAAACAGAACCAATTACAGACCTGAATCTTGGAGGATTCTTTTTTTTTTTTTTTTTTTGACGCAGAGGTTCTCTGTAGTGTTAAAAATGCCTCAAAGTGAGAGAAAACAGAAAGAAAAGATGCCGATATGCAGGTGTTGTACTGTGAACTGTGTACAGTGTTTAACCTACACAAACAGGTTTTTCATAAACGAAAAGGCTTTGAGGCTTTCTATTGTTTGCTTGTTAAATTGGTTTTCGGAGACGGAGCCTTAAGCCCTGGGTAGTGAGGTTCCCGAGTCATTGCCCCGTGAAGATCTAAGTGAGGTCACAACAAAGGTTGTATTAAAAACCACAGATGTTCTGTAGGTTTTGTTGTAACTGAAAAGACCATCATGGGAAGTTGACTGGATGCTCATCTCCATATGGAGTAAAAACAATGAGCAAACAACGTATTCACATTATATATATATATATATATATATATATATATATATATATATATTCACTTCTTTGTCGAATTTTGTTGGGTGTATATATTTAAGCTCAGAAAGGGAGCCAAATTTTGTCTTATTGGAAAAAATCAAATCAGTTATACCACTTATTTTCATTTGGCCCCAATATTAGAATTGTTACTGAATTATAATACATTTATACGATTTTTTTTTAACCTTTTACAAGATCTCGTTTGTAGCCTACGTCCATCAAATTTACTCTCCTACACTGAATTTTATATAATACATATCATTCATGAAAATGTGAAAAACCGGAATAAATACAAATTATATGACGCTCACACCGTAAATGTTTGTCATAAACATGAACCTTTGACTACAAACATTTCAAAATCCTTCGGGTAGACGTAAGCATTGCATTGTCATTATGTAGTGCAGTGTACATTTTTGTAATGGTGAGCAGTAAAAGTTTTAATACCGTGCGGCCCGGCTCACCTGGAGAACTGTGACAACTTCAGCACCTTTTACCTTTCACACTGTTCGGTCAGCACATCTTCAACTCCTCATGTCCCTGATCACATTGGACCTTCCTGTTGTCATTGTTGGTCTTTACCAAACCCTTAATCGTTATGAACCTCCTCAATTACCTTCCTCTGACCCCAGCAGCTCAGGTTCTGCATTCCTGTAAGATATGCAGCAACTTGACGAGGGCTTTTTGTAAGGATATCCATAATTTAGGCTCATCATGTTCAAATTAACTTTGAATGCTGTTGGCATTTCAGCATGGTTATCTAAGGTGCATCCCAAAGAAACCCCTTTGTCAGTTTCTTTTAACTCAAAGCTCCTAAATGATGCGAAAGGTACCACACATGACTGACCTACTACTAGTTTGGGACAGATAGATGGATATACTGTACCTGGATCAGATTAGAAAACAAGCCAGAAAATTTGCAAAATCATTTTGTCCTTTGGTTCTGTACAATCTGCACTAGACATCTGGGACTTGGTTTCATCTTCTGCAACATAATAAAAATATGATTTTGATTTACAAAATGCAGTAAAGGACCCTGACAAAGTTGTTATTACAGAGATACAAGCCATGCCAACTCATCAAATCTTCTTTGACCAAATGAATCAAGATTTTCAATGTTTTAATCAATTAACAATGCAGATAAGACAAGATCTGAATATAAGCTAATTCACCAACTAGCTGATTACTCAGTCTACTCCACCCAACTGATCCATTCTTAGAAAATGTGTTCAAACTTCCTTAAAAATCCAGATGAACTTTGAAAAATCCATGCAGCATGAGGATTTAGTAATAGACATTATGACAAAGAAAGACAAAAAAACTACTTTTAAAAGCTCCACTAAGATACTCTTAACTCCTTTACACCTTAGTCAATCTTCAGAAAGTTTGTAACTGTGACCTGTTCGAAAAAAACAAAAACAAAAAAATAGTCTTGATTGAAATTAAAACACAGAATTTGGACATTCAGTTGGCATTCTCGTGTTTTGTATACCCATCTTCTAATGGATTCCTGCAACTTCCTTTAGGAAATCAAAACATGTTTATAGAATTAAAAAGATATTTTCCCAAAAGTTAATTTAAAAAAACCCCAGAGAATATATATAATCTATCAGCCGTCTGGTAAAGATAAAAGCCTTAAAATGATTTGATCTTTTATTGCAATAACAATTTCACACTGAAAAGAAAAAGGCTAAAGTTCTTTAATAACAAGCTCTCAGGATTTATTCTTATCTTCCTCACTACAATTCTCACTGTGCGTGGTGGGACAGGATAGATTTCGGTTCTGTCCTGGCTTATTTGTCACAGTTCAATTTTCTTCCCCTACATTTTCATTATTGCTCTGGCTGTATATAAAAAGGCTTCTAATAACCTGACATGGATTTTTTAAGACATATTTTTTCTTACTTACAAATTAGGTGGTTAAATATAATGAAAGTTTAAAATATGTTCCAATATCTAGTTTTACATAAATTAGTAACATGCTTAACCTTTGTTGCCCCCCCCAATCTATCACTTTCGATAACCCTGATTGTCCATACTGTACATGCATTTTTCCTTCTTTCAGGGAAACAGACAAGGCAGGTTAAACAGGATCGCATCTCATGTTAACACCAAACCCTGCAAGCTTGGCTTTCTTTGTTTCATTGGTTCAATTAACATTAACTGACCTTTGCGTAAAGATAAGGTAAACTCGTGATAGAAAAAAAAACAAAAAAAAAACAGTTTTCACGCACTCAATCTTTATTCCATAGGGCAGTTTATTGAACTTGTAAATGAGTTAGAGTCATTGTGCATGACCTCGGTTTCTCTACACTCACAAAACAATAGAAGTTTGAACATTTATAATAATTTGCTGCTTAAACATTACATTCAAAGCTGTAAATTGTTATAGCTACATCTCATTAAAAACACAGTATGTACATTAATTGCAATACACAAATTTCATATTTGGCATACTTACATTGATCTCTTCATAATTTACATGTTCTCAAGTACTGATTAATGTGAATATTTAATCTCAAACATTCACAACATATATTCATAAAAATGACAAAAAAAGAAAAGAAAAGGAAAATACAAACAATACTAAAGCTACCCGACCACCCCCCCACCCCTCTCCCACATCCCCAAAGTTAATTTGCTGAGTATTTATGCTGAAATTCAGTCTAATTTACAAAACGGTGCCTGTCACAGGACATCTATTCACCGCAGCAACGGCCGCACAGAGCAACTACTCATCGTGCAGTCTACTCACGTCCATGTATTTAATTAAGCAGAAAGCAAAAGTCAACTGTACAAATATTGGACTTTGATTTGTTTGAAGATATTTCTCCCGCACGTCAATTCCCTCTCCTGTTTTGTTGTTGTTTTAAGGTCGCTGTTGATTGCAAAACTCCCAACATATAATTTCCACAAATATAGTTTTTAAAATCTTTTTTTTTTTTTGTTTGTTGTTGTTGTGCTTGTCTAGATTAACAAGTGATTGGGCCAAAGTGGGGAGTATTTTGGACTTTTAAAGGAGAGTTATTCTCAAAGTGTAATTTAAGCATTTCTGAGCTCTTTGCTTACAGATTTGAAGTAAAAAAAAAAAAAAAATAGGTCTTTTTTTCTGTTTCCTTTGGCACAATAACTATAACCCCTCCACGCGCAAAAGTTGTGTCATTATGTACATGTCATGCAGAAAGAATAGGGTGTGTTCACATAAATGTCAACGAAATGTTCGAGAGCATGCATTTGGTCCAAACGCCATGACTTCACCTAATTGAGGAAAGGACAGTGTGACGGTGCTTAGAGTGGCAGGTAAAATTCACTCAACAATGAGATTTTAAAGGTAAATCAGGAAAATATTGTCACAACTAAGCATGGGCTATCCGAAATATACCTTTAAGCTCTTTTGCTTTTACTTAATGCCGTGATGATCTAATAACGTCCCGCGTGCGGTTACAATTATTGTAAGAATGCTTTTGATGCAAGGCTGGAATATTAACGTATAAGGTCCTTTAAAAAAAAAAATCTACACCTTTAATTGTCAGTATGTAACAATAGGGAACACACCCTCGTCTTCTACACTTCACTGAAATGTATACTCGAGGCCTTTAGCACCTTTTTTCGTCAAACATTATACAAATATGCCGAATTATTAAAAAATTATAAATCAATTAAAAAACGTGCAAGACTCACAGATAAAAGACTGTTTTCAATACTTAAGGCAAAAAAACTAATGTGTACATTACATACATATTGAATTATTTCTATGAAAATTGTGGGGGTTTTTCTACGTTTGGGGTAAACACACACTGTGACTGGCAGCCGTTGTGGAGAGACCGCCGTGAAATTATCAAGTTAATGCCTCTCCTACGTGTGGAAGGAAATCCTATTTATCCGGCCGTTTTTGCCTCATTGTTTGCTTCCGTCAGGCCTGCTAATCGGTAAGGCTGTGTCTTTTTACTGGAACGTCAGGAAATGCCAAACTGAGAATCACATGGAACGCGAGTGCCAAGTAGAAAAGTGCAAAATATGCCAGTGTGTTTTATTATTTCACCTAGACAAGACAACTATAGTTGGGACACCTTCCTGGGCAGAGGCCTCGGCCTTGGAACTCGGGGGTCGGCGCTGCCCTCCAGCTTCATGCTGCCCGTGCGGATTTGGTGAGGCTTGGGTGGCAGGGCCGGCGGGTCTGCCTGCGGTGGGATGGAGAGGCTGTGGGGTAGTGGCACGGGCCGGCGGGGGTTGTTTCTCTCGTACACGCTGTAGGGAGGCGGCGTCTTGTTCTCTCGGCGGATCGGCTCGTCGGAGCTGCTGGAGATGGAGTTGGGCAGGGTGGCCGACGGGGGAAGCGGGTGGGGCGGGTGGTCGCCGGCAAACAGCTCGGTGCCTGACGCTTCAGACACGCTGCAGCGGCTGAGAGAGGAGATGCCGCTGCTGTAGCTGCCGGACAGCACTGGGGAGTTGGAGACCAGGCTGGTGGACTGGCACTCGGTGGGAGACGGAGTGAAAGGTGGCATGGCGGTCTGTGGAAGGAGGAGAATGCATGGGATGTCAAGTTTTGTATTTTTACATTGAAAAACACTCATACACGAACCAAACAACCTCAGTGTTTTTGAGCTGTGGCAAAATTGTTACCAATAACACCACTTACATTCATCAGGGTTTTTTTTGGGTCAAATTTCTTCTATGTCTCATCACCCAAACATAATTAGCAGGTTGTTACTGGTGCAGATGAAGATAAACATACATTTTTCACCAGAGACAATATTAAAAAATCTTAGCAATCTTTAAAAACAATGTTTGTTTTTATTTCAACAACAAACATGCAGCTTTTTTTCATCAGAATATCCGCAACCCGTGTTTAACTGAAGCTTGTCCATTTTTTTCAAAAGTCAGGGCGGATTGAAACAGCAAGAGGTGCTTCTTAAAAATGACTGACCTTCCATTCTAAGGTGAACCTTGTTCTTTATTTATTCATGAGTCTGCTTGTTTGTTTCTTTCCTATTTTTCCTGAGTTCTTCTTTTGCTACAACCTGAAATCTTTTTTCTCATTAGTTCATTTGAACTAAAAACAAACTAACAAAAAACTGTTCCAGAGCACAAAAACATATTTATGCACATTAATGTATAGTGAATTCAGGCCAACCATTTAAACAGATTTATAGTTATACCCTTTTGTTATAGCAATGCTCATGAAACAGACGGTTGCATCAAGTGACAGTCAAGAGCAATCAGTTACCTCTATTCATTGAATCCAGAACAAATTCCGAATTAAACAGATTTGTAAGCCTTCAAGTGCCAATATCTAAAATGTCTCAAGCTAAAACCTTTCTTGGCACTTCAAATAAAAACCCCCCCTCTTCACGTAATGACAACCTTTAGTGAGTTGTACAGGATTCTGTTTAAAGGCAACATCTGTGCTTTGCATATGAACATTCTTTACTTTAAAACATTAAATCAAAGCATTTTGATGTGAATTAACTTAAATAGTTACATTTTGTCATCGTTAGACCTACAAACCCTGATCCACTAAAATACTGGGATTCCACTGGGCAGAGCGTCACGTTTTGTACAAATAAAAATGTGAGTTTTTCACAGAAACCGACACACCTTTGGTATTTCTACCAGTTCCATGTGAATAATGAAAATCTTTCAGGACCTATAACTGCTTTTCCTCCATTATTGTTCCTCCAGAATGGCTTTTTTTTCTACCACTCCAAACTCACTGCTCGCCATTGCAGGTAATATGTCACCTGTTAACCACTTCATACAACCTCCACTGGATTGATAAATACTAAATAAACTTGTGAGTTTATTTCATTATTTAATATAGGAAACATTAAAAACATATGAAAGGAGTTTAAAGTTAAAATGTTTTTTGTTTTTTTACATTTGCACCCACTCTGTTGCGGTTTGCCAGGTAGCAATAATAAGCTGTATGAATACAACCCAGTTAGAACAAAGGAGAGCATCAGGCTTTTATACTCCTTTAACAGATCTGGTGCACAAATATAAAAAAAAAAAAAAAAAACAATACAATATGTTCATCACCCCTGGAAAACCCCCCCACAAAAAAACACTATATAATGTTTTTCTTTAGCAATTATACCATGCTGCTAGTGTGTCTGCTCAAACCTAATTAGAGCTAGCAGACCATGGAGTTGAGCCGTACAGTTCACCCTGCAGGGAGCATGCACAAAGACAGGTAAACATCTGACATGCACAAGGGGAGAAACCTTCCTCATCAGAGTCAAGCTTGATAAAAAATCTATAGGTTTAATAAGGCGGTCATAAGTGACTTAAACACGTTGATTTTTCCCATAGTGAGACTTTTTCTAAAACATTGCTTTTGCTAGAGATGGATGAGTCAGTGTAGCTGTGTCAGAGCGGCTATATGAATTTTCCAGAAGGTTCACTCCTGCCCTGGAGTTTGTGGTCTGGTAATGGGCCCCTGGCTGCAACCTCATGATGTGTGTGCACTCATGCGCCGGATAATGCGGCTCTGCTTGGGGTCTGAAGAGGATCGGTTGTTGCTGTGCACAGTGATTAGGCGGCGCGGCTCTTCCCTCCAGGCTCCTCGTTTCGCCACGGCAACGCGTACTCACACCAACAAACTCGGCTGGAGTGGATGTGCCGCATCCCATGCAGACCCGACTGAAGGCGCATGCTAAGCGCTAAGTTGTCACATGCGCTTTGATGACACGCACATACGTACGTAGTGACATGTGGAAGAAATCGAACCTGCATTCAAGTTGGAGGTAAGCTTGGCTGTTTGTATAAAAGCAAAAAAGTCTATATATATATATATATATATATGTATTTTAAAAATCCAAGCAAAGATGAGTTCAGCCTGGCGAAGACCAGGCTCTCTGCTTCAAAACAACTTTTACCCTCATTAGGAACTCTCGGATTGCTTACCTAACCTTTCCCCAAACCTCTGCTGCTTTCGACTATCGAGAGGCTCATTAGTGATAAGTCTGAGCCTGAAGTCAAAGCAAGAATAATCAGTTTTTTCCTGCGGATGAATTAAAAAAAACACACTTTGAGGTCAGAGATTCTAAACAGTTGTTTGAACACCTTAGCTGATACATGCTGAGGGGAGCGTTTATCGCAGCTTACTCCGGTCTCAGCGCATTAGGAGCAAAGTCTTTTTCCTTTGGATGGCCCCGGAAAACTGGTTATAGCAGAAGGATTTATTTATGCTTCCCTTATTTTCTACAGCAAACTTCTATTTTTTCCCCTTTAATTCTAAAGATATAACATTAAAACGGAGGCCCACCTGAACTGACAGGGTAGGCAGAAAAGCACCAAAAATCCCAATGCTAACAAAAACAACAACTCTAAAAGAAATTCAATACAAGCAAAATTAAAGGTATCAAACAAAAGAAGTTGTTCTGGTGAGACGATATCAACAATATTGGTTTTTGGTTAACGATGGTTGAAACATGTTACAATGGAAACAAATCAAATAAGAATCCTGGCTGTGGAAACATCACAGGGGCCTCACAAGTCCATATAGGTTTGCAGATTTTTTATTAAACAGGTGACATCCCTAGAACCTAGAATATATTTAACTAATACAGTGAATGCCCTCAAGCCAGGACTGTTTCGGGATCTCTTTGGGACAGCTGACATATTAAGTCCTAAATCAGGAGCAGTGAGGCTGTACACAGCTCCAGTGAGCAGTAATGCAAGCCCTCTCTGTTTTATGTTTGACACAGAGCGGGATAACGACCGCTTCCAGAAGAACGAACAGAAGGGCGGACCAACCTTTTGTGGCGATTTTGACATGGGACCCGGGGACTGCGACCTTGTGGTTTTAGCGGGGCAAACTGTGGACAGAAAAAGAAAAACAGAAGGGGAAAGAATTAGGGGAGCAGCGTTTTCAATCACTCGGTGGGTTGACACAGCATGAAACCATGCAAACAAGAACACGCGAAGCAGAGAGAGCCTAGAGCTGAAAAGCATCGGCGAAATCAAATAAACACTGTTGTTCTGCAGCTCCTTTGGACCGCCTTAAGCCGTTTCTTCACCCAACAGCTGTTGTTGCACTCAGGAGGGGAGGAGGTTCTCAATCTGCTGATGATGCTGCTTGGTAACTACACTACATCTGAAAAC
Source organism: Orestias chungarensis (assembly GCA_032876305.1). Taxonomy (NCBI): domain Eukaryota; kingdom Metazoa; phylum Chordata; class Actinopteri; order Cyprinodontiformes; family Cyprinodontidae; genus Orestias; species Orestias chungarensis. Next base: position 150,452 of record JAVLVB010000709.1, on the reverse strand, counting down.
ACTGAAGTTATATTCTTAACTCACTTTAAAAAACAAAACAAAAAACATAAAACTACCAAAGTTAGCTAAACCGACTTCTCACAACAGACGGCAGAATTTCAAGACAAAACAGTGAAGAAAGGAAAGGGCTGTCGCTCGTGGAGAATATCGAGAGCAGCTGGAAATCGGAAGGAAGAGCCACCGAGAGCCGCAGATGTCAAAAACCAGACTGGAAAATTAGTAGCAATCTTCAGCAAGACGGCCCGCCGTGATCTGCCATGTTTACCTGGTCTGGGAGGTACAGGAGGGCATACGGGTTTGCCGACATTGTCGGAGAAGAATGGCACGCGCTCTTTGACACTGTCTAGGCTCCAGCTACTGGGAGTGGGTCTCACTTTACAGCACACAGAAACATCACAAAATCAAATGACGGCTTTGCACACAACAGAAAATATGACTTTGAAAGGGGATTTTTTTGTGTGTGTATGTGTTTGATGTGTCATTTCTATGTTGATTTGCCCCCATGTTTTGGATAGTTACCCACCGGGTAAGTACAACAAATATTTCTTTAAACTGTCCTGACATTTCAAAGAGTTGAAAAGGTTTTGAGAGACTAAGTGGCCTGCAGCGTCAAAGATACCAGATTGGTGACATTACAAACACTACTCTATACACAAAACAGCTAATTCAACATTGAATAAAACGTATAAATAAAAATGGTAAAAAAGAAGACTCACTCACAATCACCGTTTGGCTTGTTGCTGATGTCTTGGCACTGAATTTCTATTGAGTGATTACATTTATAGTTCAACCTTAATATATATATTTACTTGCATGACAACTTTTGGGCATTCAGCCTTTATTTGTTCTCATTGCAGTTTTTTTTGTAATTAGTTTTAATCTCTGCTCTAACCCATCAGCAGGGGTCTATTAACACCAAAAGGAGGTATGGAAGTTTGTGCTGCAGCTAATGATTTTTTTTTTTTTGCTGCAAAGGGCCGGCGAAATAATTAAACTTATGAAAAAGAAAGGATATTTAATGTTGTTTTCAGCCAGATTAGGCTACTGCAGTAAAAACATCGCTTTAAAAACATCGCTTTTGAAGGGGGGAACATTCTTAGAAATAAGCTTCTCTTTGAAACTTTGCATGACTTGACAAACGTTTCGTTTCAGATTCAGATTATGCTTATAGTATTTTGATCTGCTGGAATTTGGAGAGGGTTCAGATATACCAGGAGAAACCACAGACGGATAAGGACAGAGCTCTGCCGTAGCTTCAGTCTTACACAGCCCTTGTTCAGTAAACTAAAGAAATTGGATTTGGTCACTACTTCAGATGCTGCAGACATTTCTTTTAGAATAAACTTCAATCAGTTACAAAAACTTAAAATGGGTACATGAACAATTGTTCAGTTCTTTACTCACAAAGCACCGGAAGGGTTTATGTTATGGTTTGGAGTGGGTGTGATATTTTAACAACATGATCCAAAGATATAATTAGAGGTTTGAAAAAATAAAAAAGAAGTTACACTTCCTCAGAAACAGGTTATGTGTAAATTTTAGCACCTTTTTTTTAAAATCATTGTCATCAACACACATGGCTCATATATAGCCATATTGTGGGGGGTGGGGGGTTGACGACGCCCTTCTCCCAGTTGCATTATTTACAGATCACACTCCGCTCACACGGAAAAGTTGTGCGTTTTCGTGTCAGTCACAAGGAAGCTATCACATCCCTGCTCCTCGCTGTTTATTCAAAGGTGTGTCATCTGCCACCATCTGTGATTATTCCTACGTTAAGTGTGGAATTACTGCTGGTTGTACGCTTCTTAAATATGAAGAAAATTCATAAATGAATGTGGAGGTGGTCATTTTTTTGTGTAGGCGTCGAGCAAGAAAATTGGAAGAAGCTATTGATGTTTGACTAGGATGTGAATAATTGTATTTAACACCTCTGAAACTGGCATATATAGTGCATCCAGAAAGTTTTTGCTGTGTTTTTCCTTATTTAAAGTTTTACTAAATCATAAAATTATGCAAATAAATACCCCCTTCTGGATATGAAAAAAAACAACAACTTGATTACTGCAAATTAAATGAAACAGAAAATCACATTTAAAATCAGTATTCACAGCCTTTGCTTACTACCTTATTGATCCACCCTTGGCAGCAATTAAAAGTGTCAATCCTTTTTGAATATGATGCCAAATGCTTAGCTTATTTTGGGTGGAAGACGATGCAAAGGCACATGTGAAATTCTCCTTAAAAGATGAACACAATAATGAATCCATCTGGTCTGATTTGTAAATTGGTGCAGAGATGGTTGGCGCTGTCGAAGGTTCTCCTCTACACAAAGGAACACTAGAGCTCTGACAGAATGACCATCAGGTTCTTGGTCACCACCTTGACTGACTTCTTTCCCTACACAGATGAAAGTTGAACACAGTGCTAATTGGGACCTTAAAGGCAGCACACATCTCTCTGTATCCTTCCACTGACCAATGGAAACGGCTACATGTTTAGGTTAAATATAAAGGCTGTGAATACTTGTGTAAATATGATTTCTTAATGTTTTTATTTTGAATATATTTGCAGAAAACCAAATATTTTTTTCCCCTTAAATTGACATATTTTTATGTGTAGGATTTTGAGGAAAGATTTTGCTAAAATCAAAACTCGAATAATTCTAACATAATGTATTTTTTTTTATAGTTATTATTCGATTGTTGGAGAGACTTAAAATTAGCTTAGTTATTTCTGTTACCGTAGTGTAAGTAGTATCAAAAAAAGAGTGTAAAAGGTACGTACAGAATATTTCAAAAATAAAATGTTTCAGTAAATTATATTTAAGAATTTAAGACCATCATTAGTTAAATTTTAGATGTAGTTGTAGAGATGTAAATAAACTGTAAAAAAGGTAGTTGAATTTCAATAAAGATTGTCAACCTGTCAATTCTGTCTTCGGCTTGTTTAAGATTTAACTGACAATTTAACATAAAGTATGAAAACTCACAATTTTAAGGCTTATTAAGGCTCAACATTAATACACTAAAAGGATTGCTTAAACCATACACAAATTTTTTTTCTCTAAGTATAACAAAGAGGCTGCTCACAATTTCAAGGGCTGATTAAACACAAATTTAATTAATCATTTTGTAGCTAAATGATGAACCTTTTCAAAAAATTTGTTTACTAATATGCATATATTTACTGTAAAACTACAAATATATATAGTGTTGATTTTAAGGTTTGTTTAAAGAATTTGTTTGCTTCACAATCTGCAACAAATCCAACTGTAACAAAAAATAGATTGTGTCAATAACGGTTCAACAACAAAACAGGATGCAGTAAAGATGGCAAATGTACTGAAAACTGTCTTTCCGAGATGCATTCCTGTTTTACTTCATGTTTTGAATATAATCTGTGCAATCTTTACAGCAGCTGCCAGAAAAATCGTCGCTACAGTGTATGGCTGGAAAGGTACACACTGTACGTATGTAAGTATGTAGCAAGATGGCCGACATCCTGGACAGTAGATAAATCCAACAAGCCGTCTACTTCAGCAGCTCGGCATAATAACATTGGTGACAGCCATGTTTCTTTGGGCATTATGATAAATGGACGCAAATAAGGGATTTGTGATAGAATGCAATAACAGATATTCCCTATAGGAATCATTTTTCCGTGTGTCTGATTGCTGAGTGGACACTCACTAGTACAAGATAAGAGTATAAATAGATTTGCAACGGCAGCACATGTGTACCTTTATCTGGTGCCGAGAGGTTGGGGTCACTCCTGGGTAGAGTGGTGTCGCCTATCTGGTGAGCAGGAGCTCTCTGCAGAACAAGGACATCACACAAATCAATCTTAAATACACACACAGCCTTTAAAGATGTTTCAGCTGAGCTACATGGATATACTGTCTTGATACAGATAGTGCTTTAAAGAAAACTGGACTAAAGCTTTCTTAAGGGTTGAGGTTTTCTAACAATGTCAGGACCAACAGTGGCGCATTCCAGGTAACAAGCATTAATAATCTATGGAGAGAACACAAATTAACAATCTTGAGTGCAAGATTATACAAATGGACACTTAAAGCAGTTGACTAGTTCCCATAAACCTTTATTGGTGTTGTAAGAGATTGAAGCTTGACTTTTAGAAGGTGTTGTTTATTTTGAAGACTTTACCTCATGAATCATAAAACAAAAAAAAATTAGAAATGTGGACAGATTACACCTATATATAATAACTGTTGAGGGTACATTCACTTTTGGCTATTTCTGAGGGGGAAAAAAAAAAGACTTGCCTACAAATAGCAAAATAATAATGTTTGTAAACACAACATCTTTCTAATAACCAACATTAACCACAAGATAAAAGGGTTCTGTAGTATGTAGGTCATCGCTAATAATCTCCTCTGTAGAATTCAACATTAACACGCTGGAAAGAGAGGCTAACTCAATGGAGAAGAACCAAGGGTCGAATGGCCTTGAAAAGCAAACAGATGAGTTTGTTTTGTTTTGTTATCAGACTTTTGTCTGTGCATTGCTTGTGTGCATTGTGCGTACTGTCCATCAACATGGAAAGCAATTACAATATTAAGTTGTTCTCATAACCACTCGTTTTTACGCTATCGGTTAGGTGTACACTGTAAGTCTTTTTTTTCCAGGGTTAAATATACCGCTCTTGGAAAAAGAAAAAAAAACTGCACGTCTCAGCGACAAACCGGCCTCACACAAAGAGTCCTCGTCAAAGAGACATTTATGCCTCTTAAGTGGAAGTCACCCATTGAGATGTAATGTACATTGAAGAGGTGACCTTGTTTTCTGCCACAGTATGCATCTCATTGGGCACTGCAGTGGTTATAAACTTCAAGTTCCCTTTAGGCAGAGTGTAACAACAGGCAGGACAATTATAGACCAGCCTCCTGATTTGTATTTGTGGGCTAATGACACAACCGCTCACAAAACACAAAAGTCAACTGAGGCTCTTGGTGAACAGAAAATAGATTAGAATATTTTAGCCGCTTGTCACAAAACATCCACTCTAAATAATACCAACAACATCTATGTCATTCAAAAAACTCAATAGTTGATGATCATTATATTTTGCTTATATAGATTTGGTGTCGAGAACTCGGTTAGAAGTATCAAGGTACAATTGTTTTGTTATTTCCTGGTAGACTGAGATTAGGATTTTTAAGAAAGTGAAGAATATACATTTTGGAGAAGAAAAAAAATCATCTCCTTTAATAAACATTTAATTTTAAATATATATTATACTTTATCCCTTTCTAAAATATCAATCCAAAAGCAAATCGTTTAGTATCGTCACAATCACAACCTTTTTGCTGAGCAGCAATTTGTATGTTTTCAACCATATGGTTATGCGTCTTTTTATTTGGTAATAAGGATCAAGTCTTAGAGCTTGGAAGTCATTCTTACAATCACCTTAATGTTTAAAACTCCCTCCATGGACTTTATTCAGTTTCCAGTTCGAACTTTCTTTGTGCCTTTGCAATGGTTTAAATGCATTTAATGCAACAAAAATGTCTCTCTGTAAACATATGAGTTTTTTTTAAATTCTCGAATCAAAACACACCATATTACAGCTTAAATTACCGGTAGATGTCAACTGCTCTTCAAATTTGGCTGTATCGAGGCATTTAGAGCTGTCAAAAATATAAAACAGGCATTGCATTGTATCCAATGTATCAAAACAGGTCCCACTTACTAAATTATATTTTAAAAGGTACAAGCAGGCTTACTCTTAAGCATCAAACTCCATGTGTATTCCAAACCATTGCATGTAGATGTATGAATGCTTTGTATTTGCTGACCTGTGAAGGCTCAAGAGTGTTGGGGAAGATGGCACTGACTGGTCTCTCTCTGGGAGACAGGCATGAATTTTCTCTGGAATGTTTGTGTTTCTCCGCCATCTGAGGTGAACCTGAAATGAACAGTATATGTTAAGAATTGTGGCACGCACGGACACGCACACGCACACCAGAATGTGCGTTCACGAACATGTGCAGGACCATACGGGGGGGGGGGACGGTGTTAGGCTATAAACCGCAAATACTGGTAATCAGGAAAGGCCGATATCTCTTTCTCCCTCCAAGCCCCTCGCTCCGCCGTCCTTTCAGGCTCACTAGCTCCACCACATGATAAATGGCCCTGCCCCTCCTTCATGCACACACACACAGCTTGACACAGGTAACATATGTAACGCAAGACAACAGATAGGGGGCAAAATCCGAACGTACAAATTCTTCATTATCGCCACCTTTCCCCCAAAGCAGCCGCCGCGTGAATCTTGAGCCATTAGCCAGCCTGACAGCACTTCGGAGGCTATCATATGAATAGAAGATGGCAATCGTTGGCTCCCCTTCAGGTAGCACCACGGAGGCAATAATTCTCCACACGCTTTATGGGTAGACAGAGGGCGCTTTTATAAGGGCGCCGCCCCGCTGTCAGCAGCTTGCCAAAGGGGAGTGCATACGCTTCCATAAATGTCTTCATATATTCTCGCTTTTTATGATCGGGATCAGGCCGAAACACATTTACACATTCAAACACATTGGGATGAGAGGGCAGCGGGATGACACGCCAGCTATTCACTCTACGCAGCGGAGGAGGCTCGGATAACTGAGGCTGGCTTGGACAGGGTTTTTTATTTCATGCTTTATAACAGAAAAGTCAGCTCAGTTGTACAAAACTCATCCGCTCTTTGTTCCCTTCAACACCAATTCTTCCAGTTAATTTATTTATCCATTTCCATTCTGTATTCTCTCTGTTGTTTTTTCCAAATCCTTTCAGTTCATTTTCCATCAAGCGCACCTTTTTTCGTTTTGAGAAAAACTTCTGCCGGATTTCAACCTAATCAGACATGAAGCCGGTGTCAACGTAAGCGGTTATCGTGCCATCTTGATTCACCGGTGATGTGAATTCTGATCACTCCGGACCGAAATATCAACAGCTTTCAAGCCTAATGAGCTCATCTTGTATAAAGAAGCCATCTTACCTCTGGCACTGGAGGGGGCTGAGCTGGTAACATTGGGCGAGGCAGAATGGTTGGAGCTGAGGCTCGAGGTAGATGGACTTGGCTGTAGGCGGGAATGCAACATTATGAACAGTATGCGTTAAATCACCAGAACATTATTGTATCAAATTTTTTTAATGCAACATTTTAATGCATTCATTTTTTGAGACATTTGTACACACATTTAGTGCAGTTAGTAATATCAACTGTAAGCATTTGCTATCACGGAAGATTTAGGTTTAGTGTAACTATAAAACTAGAATTAAAAAAAACGTCATTTTTGCAAAACTAATATTTCCTAACATCTAACGTTGACACATTGCAGCTCAACAGTTATCATGGAATTTTTAGGGGAAAATGTATCAACACTTAAACATAAATTTATATGCCAGCTTTGTATATTACCTATTACTTCATTATATCTATCTATCTATATATGTATATATATGTATATACATATATATATATATATATATGTATATATATATATG